>JACAXG010000070.1:850598-1078426 GCA_018881555.1 Amblyornis subalaris
GAGCCCCACCGGGAGCCGAGCTGCCGCCCGGGACTGCCGGGGAAAGCTCCCACTCCCAGCCGCGCCGCGGGGGCGTCAGGCGGGCTTCGGTCCCAGCCGGRCTGCTGATGGGGAGGTGAGGGGTGCCATGGGTTTTCCTTCCCTCGGGGTGAAGCGGGAGAACCAGGAGCACTTCGTGTGTGCTCCGCCTGTTTTCTAATCTGTGGGCACCCTAGTTGGTCGGGGGAAGTCGGGTAGTGGTGACCATCAGTGCTGATGCTGGCACTCCGCGAAAACCTTAGGTTGGGCAGCATCTTCGCTGCTATGATCTCCACCGGGCCCAAGGGTTCCCAGGTGGCTATTGCAGAGCCAACTGGAGCKTATTTCACCCACAGTGCTAACCTGCTTGGTTGTAGGGAGGAGTAAAAAAGTTTCTTCAGACCCTCAATCTGAGCTAACAAGGGACACACACACAGAATTTGGGAAGGGTTCRTACTTGTCTAGGTCCAGATATTGCAGGTAGAGCCCAGCTTCCTTGACAGTCAGGAAATCAGGTGTTTCTGCAAGTGCTTCGCCAGATCCAAACTGGGGAGAAGCATAAGCTGCAGAATTTGCTGGAAAGTGCTTCACTTTTTCTGAGCTGTGAGGCTCAGCCTTGCCGATGGGATGATTGGCATGCTCTTGGCCACTGTTGCCTGGGATGAGGAAGGAACAGTGTGTAGGCCTGATGGTCTCACTCAAGGAGATGCATCCAAGGGGAATTGCCAACCCCTGCTTCTTATGGGAATAGATGTGATGGCCGGGGGTGCTGCTGAAGGAGCTCATCTTCAAAAGAGGCTGGGGATGTGTTTCCTCTCGCCTTTCCCCTGTTTCCATGGGAACAGCAGCAAGCAGGAGCAGCCTGCGTGGAATTTCACTGCCTACCGCTCAGACACCCCCTGCCCAATCCTCCCGGCAGACTTTGGCTCTTGAGGGTTTCAGACCCACCCTCACGTGATGGATCCCACGCTCCAAGGAGAGCTCACCGACGCATGTGTGTCATGGCAGAGCAAGGCAAAGAGGCACAAGCCAGATCTGCCAAGATTCCTGTAGCAGCAGTGAATGCTATTCCATGCACACTAATAGACAGTTGGAAATAATTTGCATTCCTATATGCATTTCTGCTTTTTATAGGATGTGATCTCAGCTAGACCAAAAGGCGCCTGAGGGATGATCACCCTCCAGGAACAGCACTGGTTTTCTCTCAAATATGTGAATATCACACAAAAAGAGCAAAGCAGAAGGGTGAAGAGGGGGGGACAGGTATTACAAGTTTATGTCTTTGCGTTTAATAGCCCATGGCATCTTTTTCTCCAGGGAATTTGTCCATTCAGTTTTGAATTTGTTTCCATTTTGAACTTGTGGATGCTTCATGCATTCTGTGGCAAGGAGTTTCACAGCATACCCACAGACTCAAGGAGCAGTCTTTGGTGTGCCCATTTTTGGGCTTTTTATCCACTAGGACTAATCCTTGGGAAACAGGTTGCTGCTACCCCCCTATGGAGCTACCCACAATGCAATTTATCCTCCGCTGGTGAAGTCAGTGGCTACTGGTGAGCCAGAGTTTTTTTAATCAGACATCTTTGATACTGGTCCTGGCAGAATATTTTGGAGACAACACTGTCAAGCACATCATCAGCTGTGCAATTTTTGAGATGAGGTGTCACAAAAGAGGTCATGTGCCCTGCTTTGTCTGAACTGAAGTTGTATAAGTTCTCAGCCACTTTCAGGGGAAAACAGGCATGTGGCATGTTTCGACCCTCGGATAGGAACCCAAAGGCATGGCTGATAATGTGTTACARAGGGCACAGGACTCCCAGGAATGGGAGAAATAAGACTATATGATCTTAGGCCTTTCGGAAACTAAAGCAAGACAGCCAACATCCAAGATTGTGTTCTGTGTCACCATCAGAGGGAGAACCCGGCAGCCATAATTACAACACACTGCCTGATCMACTCAATCCTCCGTCTGTTGGGGGCAAGACACAAAAATATGTGAGATTTCCCTCCAATTTTTCCTGTAGGCTTCAGGATGCTCTACTGGAAAATCATGTTGGAGAGCAGGACATTTCTGGGACGGAGGCCTTTCTGATGTGACAAAATGGTTGATAGAAACAGGAAGGCTTTTAAGAAGACACAGCAACTGAAGTAGAGGTGGTGCCCTTGCCAGGATATCAATAGGTTTGTTCTTCAGAAGCCCTGTATCTGCCACCCTGCAGAGACATTCATATCTGTTCCAAGCAGGCATAAAGCATGACATCATATTAGCAGTATTCGTTCACTTTCCATAATGCATCAAACCACAAAAGGTCTCACTYTTCTGTCTCTGGTAGTTACAGAAAATAGCCTTTTAGTTCCTGCTTCAATATGTTATTAGCTCTTACCCATGCAGCAAATTTGCATTTAATTTCTAGAAAAATTTGGACAGAGGCTGCATTTTAAACCASATGGCCATAGATACCTATCCTTGTGCTGGTATTTGTAGCCTAAATATAAAAATGGATTTTGCAGCACTATATAGATAGGTATATCATTGTGTTTAGCTTTATTTTTTCCAATAGGCCAAGTGTGATCAAAACTCAGTCTTTTGTTCCAAAGCAATCAATGATTCCTAGCGGTGTGCTGCTTTTTGTCTCTTAAGAAGATATGCGGCAGAGAATCCCCTCGTGTTAGGATGCAGGATTTTCTATGCTCAGAAATTAACGCCTATTCAATTTAGAAATTTCAAGGATACTTTGTGCTGGCTGCCTGAGCTTTCCAGAATGTGTCACTCCAATTAAATTACTCCTTATTAATGCAACAAGGGGAGTGTGGGTGAAGGAACGCCCCTCTTGCTCCAGTTAAACAACATCCCTTTGCCTTTGGTCAGTGGTGTTGACCGTGTGGGTGCCACCTACCTCTGCAATCTTTGTCCTCAAGGAAATATGTGCCATTAGTTATGTTTTCATCTGCTACACTCAGACTTCATGTCTGCTGGGAGGAGATCCAGGTGTGCCTTTTTTATTGTGGGCAGGAAACCCACGGGGGTCATTCATTTCTGACTGGGGAGCTAGTTTCTGTTTAGCATCATTAACAGGGGTACACATCATGACTGCAGTCTGCAAACACTCCAAGCCTTACACCTCACGAAGTAGGTGGGTTTGTAGCTGCTGCTCTGGGGCACATTTCACAGAATAGAACTGCTGTCATTGCAAAGTCTTTGATCCCCTCTCTGATCCTTCCTTTTCCAACAGGCTGCCTGTGTGCAGTTTGTTTATTTTCCATCCAGCCCCATGAGAGTCTATTTTGTCATCATCACAGTTATTTGTGAGGCTCCACAGAGGTTTCTGGGTCAGGTTAAATCACTTTCCTCTCTGCAGTAGCCCAGCAGGATACCCAGGGCCCTCCCTCACATCCCCCCTATAAATGAAAAGCGGATTCAGCACTGCCCAGATGCTGTTTGACAGTCCTCAGGACATTTCGTCCAATATAACTCCAGAGCAGCAGCAACCACCCCAAGTGCCTGGAAACCGAGCCAAATCCTCCCTTGGCAAATGTTTTGTTCTGACTTAAATTTTTGGCCCATCACCCCCGGAAAGGAAAAAACCACGAAAACTAATGGCTCAGAGAATTTAGTCTATCCAGTTACCTGGGAGGCACCTCCCTAAAAGAAGAAAATAGGTTTCTGTTGCAATTTGCYTTCCCTGCACTGATGGGTTGGAGCTGACATACCCTGATCTGGAGAAGCATCCTTTCCCCACCAAGCTCTCCCCATGGATCTGGCAGGCAGGGGAGACGTGGCTGTTCTACGGAAGGGGCTAAAACCCACTGCATGACTGTGTGCATTGCTTAGGGGCCATTGTATAGGCCGAGTCTGTCAGTCTGGCCAAGGTCCTGGGGAATGGCTGCAATCCCACTTTCTGTGTCCATCACCTGGGCAACACAGACTTGTTCATTGCTTACTCATGGTGTCAGAGCTGCTCTGTCCAATGCGATGGCCACCTGCTCCTGCTCGGCACCTGAATATTTCAAACAGCTTACTCGCCCCCACTTCCCCTCCCTGCCACCCTGCTCACCCCTCTCTCCCAGCCTCTGCCTGGGCTCCTCACTTGCTTTCCATAGTGTGGCTCCACCAGGCCTGTTCCCAACTCACTCTGATGCAAGTGTGGAGACACACAAGCTCTAATTCAGTCTGGCAGCCAGGAGGTTTAACTCTCCTGAGAGCAGAGCCGAGCTTGCATGAGTAATACCTAGCCACTCAGAGCACTGTTAGGAGAAAAGGACTGGGCTAGTGGGGATGCAGGGCTGCCGTGACGGGCTGAGGTGAAGCGGAAAGCAACTCAAGCAGAATCAACTCAAAAGTGAGAGTTAACCCATCCTCCCTTCTAATGGTCATCAGGTCCAGTCTGGTGACGCTGAAGCCCAGGATGCAGCATGGGCAGCATCTGTCCTGTGCTCTCTGGCAAGGTGAGCTGAGGGATGGTTGGGTGAGTTGAGGTTTTTGTTTTGTCTTGGATAGTCTCTGCCAGATGAACTGTGCTTAGAGAGTCATGAATAAATGATAGCCCAGAGATGGAGCACTGTCTTCCACAGCTATTCCATGGGGAGGGAGGAGCGTTCTTCATTATAGTGATGCGGCCAGACAGAGGTTATCAGAGCCACCCTCTGGAAGGGAGTCTGACTCTTCACTAGCTATAAGGAGAGCCCCAGGTGACAAGCTTTCTCACCTAGGGCACAGTTTCACCATCTATTCAAGCATGGTTTTATTACCAGTTCTTCAAGACCATCTGCCACCCCCTCCCCATTCATAACTACATCTGCCATTTCCTTTGGGAGAGCTCTGAGCACACACACACATAAATACATAGCAAGGCCTATCAGCCATGCATTTGCTCAGATGTGAGCACAGAGCAGCCGCCAGGCTGGCAGGAATTACACAAGAGGGACATAATTTAGAATGAAGTTTTGTTAAAATATCTAGGGATTTTGTTCATTCATTTTGTAAGGTTGAGGATTTTTAGCGCATCTTTGTATCGATCACATTCTGTTTGTGGAAGTGAATGCCGCGGCCAAGAGCGGAGTGAGTTAGGTGTGATCCCCATTCAAAGGATTAACTAATCCTTCTTGTCTGACTTCCTACCCATCACACAAACATACACACACAATAAACGAGAGGAGGAGGTAGAAACTGCCCTGTTCACTGTGGGACTCTGAGCAACAGTGGGAATCTTCTCAGGAAGGGCGTTAGCTGGGCAACTTGCCGACCACCTACCACATGCAGACAAACCTGATCTGCTCTGGGTTGTGTCACCAGATTGGCACGATGGCTCCCATACATTACAGGAGCACACAACGGAAGGACAAGAGGCATCCAATCCAGACTGCAAGGAGGAAAACCCTGACTGGGAATAATTCCTTACTGAAAAATCAAGCAGATGCCTGGAGCAGCATCCCTGGAGAGATTCAAAGCGACCCTGTGACTTCAGCCCAACTTACCAGGAGAGGGCAGCCAGCACTTTCTGGGCTGACTACCCCAGAAAATGGGTACCTGAGGAGGACCTGCTTTGCACTGCTCTGTTGGAAAGCTTGGCCTCCTTCTGGACGCTGAATGTTGAAAAGTCATGTTTCTCCTTTCCTCTGTTAGGTCAGAAAGTGAAGTGACCCAGTTTGGTGCACTACAGAGCTGATTTGCTGTCAGATATACGGAACTACAGTCAGAGCAGAGAGTCTGTTGTCTTTCCTGCAGCTTTCCTTTCGTTTCCAGGGCTTCTGCTCCCATGGAAGAGCTCAGGTCCCAGGGCTGAGCTCTCTGAGCTGGAGGCCCAGGCAGAGGTCCAGGTTGTTGCTTGGGGTGCCCAGTGACACCTCTGGAGTGGAAAATGCAGAAGGAGCTTCCTCAAATGGAGGTCTAGCACCTTTCTTATGGACTCAGCATTTCTGATTCTGGGGATGAGGGCAAAGTGCTGCAACCCCAGGGAATGGGGCGGACCAGTGCTCACGTAGGACCAAAGCTGTGTGATGGACAGTCTGCATCGGGGGAAGGTAGCACCAGTCACGTTGCCTGGTGTGAATTACTGTGGTAATAACTGCTTATAACGATTTTAGGTAACCTATATTGCTTAAACGTGACACAGGATCACAGCTGGTAGTTGAAGTACCATTATTTTTCCTCAGACTAGACACAGACTGGGTATAATCTCCCTTTCTCCATCTCTGTCAGCAGCATTTCACTCACTTTACCCAGTTAACAGCCCAAAGAACAGAGAAGGTGCTGGTGCCAGGCTTGGCCTGGGTTTCATTTAGTAAATCAGAGGGCTGTCCTTGGGGACGCGACATTATCAAGGACAGTACTGGGAGACCGGGCCGCCTAGGGATTCCTTCCCATGTCCAAGCTCTGTCTTGATGCTCCCGGCAGCGCAGTGTGAGGGCTGGTGCCTTGAGCAGCGTGTGTTGACACTGACCTCTAGTGGGAACAGATCCCTTCCTCTTTGGTTTTTCCCTGCAGTTTTAACCATTTTAAGTGATATATCTTAAGAGGGACTGGAGAGAGCCCAGAATTAGAATTTTGTTTTTTAAAACCCTCAAAACCAAATCAGAACATCAAGATTGGCCTCATGTTATATTTAATTATTTTTAATCCCTCTACCATTGCCTTCAATCCATTATATAGAGATATATATGCATGTGTATATCTTTCTGTATTTAAAGCCTCTGAAAATAACGGAAGTCCAAAACTTGCACAGCCAGGCAGAAAGGCTCTCTGTTAGGAAGACGGAGCCCAAGCCATTCTGAATGAGTAACAGAAGGCAAATAATGGGGCGAAGTGGCCAAGTTCCTCTTTCAGACTTTCCCGTAAAATTGTCCGAAGGGTTAATAGAAGCACAGCCAGCCAGAAGAGGGGTGGCAGGAGATGGTGCCTGAGCTGGGTATTAGTGGGTGTAGTTGAAAGGTTAGAGCAGAGTGGCTGGCCATGGATGCCCGGGGGGCATAGCTCATGTTAATGAGGAATGCCTGGTCTCCCCAGCTCAGCAGCAGCAGACCACGGCAACRCAGTCCTGAGAGAGCATTAGCCAGCTCAAGAGAGTTCAAGGCTCACCTAAGGAAGCTACAAGATCACAAGGTCCAGCTAAACTCACATTAGCAGCAGAGGAAGGCCACTTCCAGGGGCTACTTGGTGGCCAGAGGTGTAGACAGCTTGCAATGGAWGGGACTGTAGAGTCCCCAGGGGTGGATCTTGAATTGCCTCCCTGCAGAGCTGGTCCAGGGCTTACTAGTCCAGGCTCTGTGCTTAGGCTGAACCACTCCTGGACATGTGCTAGTCCTGGAATCAAGATCCACACCTATTCCCCAACTGGAACAGGACATTGCAATATAATGAAGGTGTAACTAACACTTGATGCAAAGGTAAGCAGCAACTAGTTCACAGAAAAGTTAAATCTTTGTGTATCACCACACAGGTTTGTGTTGATTTGACCATTTTATCCATATGAAAGTGTACAAGGAACCATTCCATGATGGAGCTGTATCTCTAACAAATCTAGTATGTTACTAGAGAAAATGGCAAAGGCATTTAGGAAGGCAATTGATGGGTCACCTAGTAGCAACTGGGTATGGAAAGCTAAAAGAATACTCTGTGTGGGGATCAGGAATAACAGCTACAGGTGGAGCTGGGATGCAGCCACCACCAGGGTGTGAGAGGGAGTGACATGGACATATGGCCCAGATCCCCATCCTGCACTGGACAGAGCTGACAGATGTGGGAGAAGCTCCTTTCCCATAGTAATTGTAACTTTGCAGCTAGGCAGTGCCAGAGACACAACTGGAGACACTGAAACAGATCCTGAGTGTGGGAGGAAAACTTGTGACTGGAAGTTATTGGTGCCAACAGAGACTTACCTGCCCCCCTGCTGCTGCCCTCACACCCCAAAACCTTTCTTCCTGCAAACCCAAAGTGGCAGCTGCAATGTGGGATAGGGAAATATTTGTCACTTTGCATGCGGTTTGTGTGAGCCCATCCAGTATCCATCACCAAGATCTTCCCGGGTAAGCTTCCTTGCCAGAGATTGTTCCCTTCCTGCTCAGCTGAACTGGAAAAATGGGCACCCTGCAGAGACAGAAAGTCACCTCAAGCAATAAAAGCAAAAAGTGAAACTAATTTTAAAGTGTCCGCTGTGTTCAGAGCTATTTAGATTGTCTTTTGACGAAAGCCCACTGCTTGGGACACTGGAAAGTAATTAGATGATGTCTRCGCGGATCCATGAGGAGCACCACTGGAGTTTTGGCGTTGGGAGGAGAGCACTGAAACGCAGTCTGGTCAATCATTCACAGGCAGTGAGCTGGGCCTTCATTTGACCTTCTATTTTCAGCTTTGATCTCTGTGTCTTGGCTGCTCTTGTGTGAGCCCTGACAGCCACTCTGGGCTTTGGGATTTCTATTTGCAACACAGAGAGGTGGTGGGAGGCGGCTGGACCAACAAACATGTACAGTCAACTACAGTGACCTCCTGGCTTTTCCTTTTGCCTGTACAGGCAGAACAGATGAGAAGGTGTCTTGGTGGGTGAAACAGTTTAATGCATGCACGTGGGGAAAGCAAAGGTCTTGTTCGCACCTCTCTCTGCGGCAAGTGACATTCACCACGTTGTTTCCCAGAGAGCCTCTGGCTTCACTCGGCACCTGCACACGCAACAGCATCCTCACCCACACACCGCCTGGTCTGACGAGCTCCCTCTCCCTCCCCTGGCAAACCTGCCTGCTATTTAAAGAACCCAACCAACAGGGCGGGGGAGGAGGCAGGCCCAGGACACACCGGCACGCACTGCCCGGCGCAGGGAACCGCGGTGTGGCCGCGTCCCTCCCCCGCGCACCCCGGGCCGCCGGTCCTCGCCCACGCGTGCCGTGCCCACGAGTGGCTCTTCCCCCTCCCGGTGCTCCTGCGCGCCGCCCGGACAAACCGGGCGGGAACAGGCAGCCCCTCGTTGTGCCGGGGCGGGGCGGCGGCGGGGGAATCCCGGGCAGGCGGGGCCGGGCGCGGCTGAGTCAGTGCGGGCAGGAGAAGGAGGAGGCGGAGGCGGAGCCGCGGCGCCTTAGACTCTGCGCCGGGCGCCTCTCGGTGGCTGTGCGGCCATGAGCCCCCCGGCGCCGGGAGCGGGGCCGGGAGCGGGACCCGGGCCGGGGCGGGCGGACGGCGGGCGCTGAGCCATGTCGCGGGCGGCGGGCGGCGAGTGCCGCAAGGAAGCGGCGGGCTGGGAGGGCGAGGACGGGCAGTGCGACTCGGGCATCGAGTCCCTGCGCTCGCTGCCGGGCGGCCGGGAGACCCCCGCCGCGCCCGAGGGCCCCCCCGCCGCCCCCGAGACCCTCGAGGAGACCCTCGCCGAGACCGCCGCCGCCGAGGAGCGCCTGGACTCCAGCTACGGCTCCGGCGCCCTGCCCGACGCTCTGCCGGGGGCTCCGGGCGGCCGCCCCGAGGAGCCGCCGTCCCGGCCCGAGGGGCTCAGCCAGCAGCAGCTGGAGGCTCTCACCTACGTTTCGGAGGATGGAGACACGTGAGTGACTCCCGGGGAACTGCGAGCGCCGGCCCCCCCCCGCCTCCCCAGCCCTCGGCTGGTCCCCTCGCAGCCTGCCGGCGGCGGGGAGCCGGTGCCTAGAGATAAGCCAGGCTGTGTCTGCCGTGGTCCCTAGGCCTCTCCCGAGCAGTATCCGTTCAGCCGGGCTGGGAGGGACTCCCCGGGCTCCTGTCCTAAGAGCCCCCCGCCTTGCCTTGCTGCACGTGGATGCTTGGCATCCTGGTGTAGGTTTGGGTGGATGACGCCCCTCACCTGCCTGAGGGGTATCTGAGCCAGGTCCAGCAGAGTGAGCAGGAAGAGATGTACCTCAGGCTACATGGCACAAAATGGACCCACCAGAGGAAGCCAGCTTCTGCTTGCTATGGGGCTGCTAGCAACTAGGAGGGGGGGGGAGCAAATCAAGCCCCCCCACTGTCTCTTCCCCAGAGAATGCAACGTTTCCTCCACAATGGGGAAGGCTCAGCTGCGTGAGATGGCACGTAAGCAAGTCCTGAAACAAGACTGGCTGTGCAGGGCAAGACCTTGGGATGGCTGTGTTAGACGCTGCTCAACCGAGCAAGCCAAGAACTGTTTGTTCTCAGGTGGGAATCGCCTTGCTTTGCCACCTTGCCCGCAGAGCCACAGCTTTTGGCACAGTTGTGACGCACACCCCAATGTGGGGCTGCCCTCTCGAGCCTCTGTGACGGAGACAAGTGTTTCTCTTAAGGAGGGGGGGCTTCCCACATCCGTAATGCCCTCTCAAGGGCAGAGGCATCAAGCCAGAGTTATTTGGTTTGGCTTCTGGTAATTACCTTCAGCTAATCACAGCATTTTTTCCTGTCGTACATTCCCTCGACGGAAGGTTTTCATCATGAGTGTACACACAGAGCATGAGCGGAGCTGAGGGCAAAGCTTTGCCCCAAACCCAGGCTGGATTTTAATACTGAGCAACGGTGCAAGAGGAAGGGAAACCGAGGCACTGAGATGAGCAAGCAAATGTCTTCAGGAGCAGCAAGAAGGCTCTGTCCTTGCCTGGCACAGCACATCTGGATTGAAGCTGAGGATGAACTGGGAGACAGCCTGAGTGTTTACTTCCCTGTTAGGAAGGAGTCTGTGCATCTGCTAATTAGTTCATTAATGCTTGCTGTGGGATCTGTTCTGAGGATTGGCTGGAAGTGTCATGGCAAGCAAAGTTAGGCTAAACCCAACCTCCCACGCTCCCCAGACAGGCTTTCTAGTCCTGTCCTATCTACAGGCTGATTCTGCAGCTCCTCAGAACGGAGCAGCTTTGCCAGTTTTCCCAGCTGTAATGCTAGAGCCAAGGTGCCCACAGAGAGAGCCAGGGGTCTTTTAATCAGACTTGTGGAAGTAATGGTTCCCCCCCAGGCTTCTCTGTCATGGTGTGCCCAGGGCTCCTCGCTCACTCGTTTTTTAGTGAGCCCCATAGACGCAGGTGCTTGGAGATGCTTTTAGTGCTTGAGGCTGTCTTGTTTGGTGGTTGAAGCCCTTTGCCTGTCAGACTTGCTTGGAGAGACCTAACACAAACATCTTATTAACTAGGAAAACATTAATCAGTGGTGTC
Organism: Amblyornis subalaris; assembly: GCA_018881555.1. Lineage (NCBI taxonomy): Eukaryota > Metazoa > Chordata > Aves > Passeriformes > Ptilonorhynchidae > Amblyornis > Amblyornis subalaris. The sequence goes on from JACAXG010000070.1 coordinate 861,720, forward strand.
TTGGTTACTGTAGGCAGGAGAGGCCCTCGGAGAGCTCCCCAAATGGTTGCCATTGCTCTTCTGTTTTCTCTCACTCACAGTGCAGTTCAGAACAGGAAATCTGTAAAGAGCAAGGGAGGGAGCGATAGATCTGCTGGTCATACAGCTCTCGGCTCACCATGTCCACGCAGGAGATGGATTTCCTGGGATCTGCTCCCACTGCTGGAAATAAAAACTATTCTTGTGGTTAGAGTGGTGAGGCTGTGGATTTGTGCCTCCGCTATTCTTGTCTCTCCTCCTGACCCTGTGGCAGAGGTGGGTGGCATTTATATTTAGAAGTGCTGAACCTCCACCATTCAGGTCGATGCAAGTGGGGACTGTGAGCACCTAGCGACTCATTGAACTGCCACCGKTTTTGTATGTGAAAACAAGTCAGGGCTGATAGTAATGAGAAAGTCTATGGAGCAATTGCTCATCCAGTGACAGAAGGTCCCCGGAGAGAAGGGATCAGATGGCCTCAGGCTGTACATCCCTTTCATCTGGCCAGACAAACCCATCTTCTTTTCTTCTTTTCATCTCTGTCAGCAGCACATTTCCTTGTGTGCCTTTTTTGAATGTCTGCCACAAAACGGCTCCAGGCAGAGAATTAAAATCATACTGTCATTATATTTCAGAAGACTTGGGCAACAACGCTTTCCTGTAATTGTAGTTTTGAAAATACAAAAAGTTCAGGGATTTTGCCCAAGTAGTTCCTGTTTCCCCAGATGCCCTGGCTGGTACTGAGCTGAGAGGAGCACTAGACTTCCACAAAGGGAGCTGGCAAAAGCCTTGGCTCTACATCTGGCAAAAATCTTCACTGTCCATAGTTCTGTTGGGCTCACTGACTTGTGCCATCTCAAGGTGTGCCTGTGTTTGTCATCCTGGCACTTGTGGGGTAAGAACAGGAGGTGGAGACAGAGGTGAGGAGCATGTGCTTGGGCGGTTGGAGTGTCAGCAGGATCCTCCTTGGATATCTCCCTGCCCACCTCCGCAGGAGAGGAGCGTCAACCCAGGCGGGATGAAGCAATGGGTCTAAAACCGTCTCTCTCTGCACTCAAAATTAGAAGGAGTCTCGCTTCGGCAGGAAGGAAGTTGGCCAACAGGGAAGATGGGGGTGTGATGGCCAGTGAAATGTGTGGGTGTTGCCTTCCAAGAATTATTTGCCCAAATGTCATTCTCTCCATGGCTCCCCAGTGCCACTGGCGGTGCCTGTGCCTCAGGGAAGTCAGAGCTCCAGTAATCGGGCACTGGCACGTTAATCCCCGAGAGAGCGGCTGAGCTGCCAGGGCAGGAGAAGTCAAGCATGAGGAGTGGGGTGGCAAGCGGAACATGGTGGGTGCACTTAGGGCAGTGATCTGTATCCTGCTTACTGCGTTGGCACATAGAGAACAAACCCTGTGCACTCAAGCTCAAATGGTCTCCTCCAAGCGACYGTCTTTTCCTTGTGACCCAAAACTCCAAATATCCATCTCTTTCACGTAAACAAGCTCCTTTTCTGCTGAATTGGGTCCTGATGGGACTGCTCTGCATGGAAGTGAAGAGAGGGGCTTTCCAGCTGTAGGCATGGCTACCTCTGAGCAGACTGCAGGCAGATTTATTATTGTGCCCCAGGCTCCAGACCACCTCAACCTTTGTTAGGATTCACTGAGGAAACCCTGTCCTTCCCAGCCTCACCAGGCAGATGCACGATTCCAGCATCCTGGGAAAAGAATGRGTGTGGGACCAGCTCCTTCAAGGTGGAATGGGATGTGAAGGCATCACCTGTTTTGTTCCAGCACAAAGGAAAACCTCCCTGTTGCTTGGGCTGATGTCAGCCTCTGCCAGCTCTGGAGAGGCAGAGTTGATTCATCATTGTTCAAAATTAAGCAGAGTTTCCTCTCTTTAGGACTATATAGTCTATCTTAAAAACATGTCCTTGCTGGTCGTTGGGCCACATGCCACTTTATGCCATTGGTACCTGATGCCATGGTAATGGAAAGGCTGGGGGCTGCGCCTCTGTAGGAGGGTGACTGTCGTCTGCATGGGGGCCATATGCAAAGCAGTGCAGCACCTCTGCGGGGGTGAAGGTCGAGGGACCCCAGCTCAATCACAGGAGGGAGACCTTGGCCTCCTTCAGATGGAAAATGGGACTGAGTGGTTTTGGTTGGGTGCGTGTTTCAGAGAGGGAGGGGAGCAGAGGAAGCCTGACTTCCTCCTTCCACCAGAGACAAGTGCTGCCCCGTCTGCTGATAAGAAATCACGTGCCAGTGACTCGTGGGTTGAGATGCCTTAACAAGGGCTTGGGGACAGTTAATCGAGTAAAATCAGGGCCCCATGGGAGCTGGTGTTCTGAGCTCTTCCCCACATGATGGTAGTGGAGGGGCCTCCCTTGCCTGCATGGGTTGTCGCTGAGCATGAGGGCTCATTTCGGAGGGCCAAGAGCCACTTCTAACCATTCACTGATGTGTGCCAGTCATAACCCTCCTAGCTCATGTAGTCCTGGGCTGGAGATCTTCCCTGAGCAGGGGAACAGAGATTGTCCCCATTCAGGCTGTCTGCTCCAGCATGGCTCTTTGCTCACTGCTTGCCCTACTGTACAGGGGTGTTGCTGAACCCCTGTGTACCTGGAAGAGTGCTCAGAGTGTGACAGCAAAGGTAAAAGAGAGGGAAAGAAGGAAAAAGAAGCAGAGGACTGGAGAAACTCGATTTTAGGAGAAGGATTAAAGAAGTCTGATGCAGGGAGCACACCTGGTTGCTGGTCAGGCTGGGAGTCCCCCTGCTTTGCTGGGCTGGGCTGTTGCCATCTGCCCAGCAGTGGGATGGCCATAGTTAATGGGAAGTGGGGATCCTCTCGGTTTTTCCAGAGGGGTTTCGGAAACCTCCTTGCTCGATTGCCAGGATTCAAGTCCATTCCAAATTACTCCCTAGCATGCTGCCAGTTGTGGGGCAGAAGAGAAAGTGAGTCCTAACATGGATGTGCCAGGAGGGAGAGGGGAATTTCCTGTGTCCATCTCCCTGTCCCTGAACTCTCAGCTCTTCCTCTGTGTGTGCTCAGGAGTTTGGTAAACAGGGGAGAGCTTGGTGTCCCTCCAAGCAAGGCCAGGCAGCTCTGCGCAAGTTCCTTTGGGATGCCCCAGAAGTTGCTGGCTGCTGCAGGGGTCACAGACATACAGCTTTGGCGTAAAGTGGGGAAGTCCTGGCAGCCTTCTAAGATCCTGCATGCAAGAGATTTTTTTTCCCTGTGTGGATGACTTCAGCCTGGCCTGGAGGAAGTTTCTTCAGACTTTCCGCCTGCCCAGGTTTGCCTTGGAGCTGGGAAGAGACACAGGGAACTTCAGCACAAAGGAAGGGAAAGAATGGCTGGAAATTTCCATGTCCTGGGATGCAGAAGCCTGGCTGTAACAGATCAGCTAAGGTGGGGAGGGCTTCAGGTCCTTGCACTCTGCAGGCAGGCTTGGCCACTGCTGGGAAAGGGTTGAGCTCAGCTAAATTAACAAAGAAAGTTTTATTTTTTATTGCTTTGGGCTTGGGTTTTTTTAGTATAATGTGGATAAACAAGGAGTCAGGCATGACTGTGTAGGAAGAGGTTGTGGGATCTGAGCTGTGAGAGTGGTTACTGGGTGCCTCTCAATGAGCTGCGTGGGATGCTCTCTGTGTCACAGAGCTGGGAAGCCCCTCTGACTGGGGCAGATACAGGGCTGAAGGGGGGTCCTGAGATGTCTTAGACCCACACCTCGTGCCTCATTAAAAGAAAATCCTGAGACAGTGAGGATACCTGTGGGGTTGTAAATGATTGCTAGGGTGTGTTGTACAGGCTCTGACAAAGTCCAGGCACTGTCCTCTTGTAAGAGGCTGTTCTGACCTCAAGATATCTCTTTGTGTACAGAAACTGTAGAATGTATTTGGCTCCTAAGGAGTGAGGTGTGAGTTTTTCTGTTTGAAATGCATTTACCACGGTGAATGGACCTTTTGGGCTGTTTGCTGCTTTTGTTGCAATTGTTCATCATGCTTCTCAGACCGTGACTGGCCCCTTCTAGGGTGGGCTGACCTGTTTTCTGGCTTGGCCCATCTGTGCATAGATGGTAGTGCAGGACGGGCCCCTTGTTTTGCAGGGAACAGTCGACATGCATCTAATGTTTAGTGCTTCTGCACTCCCAGACCCACCATCTGCTCAGAAATGGAGCAAAACTCTCAAATGTGTGGGTGCACAGTCTAGAGGGTGTGAGGCCAGGGTCAGGACACCTTCTTGTCCCCACCTCACTGAAAAATGAGGCACCCACAGCCCTCCTGCAATGCCTCTCCTGCCAGTCAGCCTCCAGCACCCCTCATCCACAAGCACCCAGACCAGATCCTCTGCAGAGCACCCCAGGAAAGGTGAGACTGTCTCCTCTGCTTACCTCTTGATTCCCACCCCTCACTGTGGCCCCAGGAGCAGCAGGCTGGGAAGCAGCTGCTGCCCAGATGGGAGATCAGGAATGCTGAACCCAACGTGGCTGAAAGGGCTTTGCATCCCTCTAGCCACAACCTCCCTCCAGTCCCATCCCATCCCCCCTCCACTCAAATTCAAGCTGTTCCCTTCCCAGGGAAGGGGAGAAGAAACCTGCAGGACAGGAGATCCAGGGCAGGAACACAGAACATGGGGATGAGTCCACAGGCAGCTGTGACTTACTGTTCCTTTGGAGCTGACAGAGGGCAGCTGGAACAGCTTTATGGAGCAGGGCAGCATCACACTGGTATATGGGGAGGAAGGAAGGGAGCCAGGCTGGGCTGGCTCAGGCTRCAGGGCAGATCGAGCTGTGCTTGCTGAGCCTGCTGGCAGAGGTTCATGCTGATGGCTGAGGAAGCGGTTAGCAGTGCAGGTTACAGGGCTGGAACAGGAGAGCAGGGTAAGAGTGGAATTCCCCTGCTGTTTTCCTCCTCCCTCGCTCTCCTCTCTATTGCTGCTGGGGCCATTTCCTCCCCTGAACAAGTTTCTCTTGTGTGAATTGTTTGCGTGATTTCCTACTGCTCCGCTCAGCCAAAACAAGGAGCTGGGAGTGAACTGTTCCTGCTGCAGACAGGGACCTTATCTAGAGAGGGAGAAAAGTTTGTCAAAGCAAATTCAATTGAATGCTGGATCCCCTGATTTAAGTGCTTCTGGGGTGAGATGGTGAAGGGAGAGGCTGCTTTGAGAACAATGTGTCTTGCTCTGCAGATGGGGGGATCTGCATGGTCTGCCCCTTTTCTACAGAGATGGAAAAGGATAGCCACAGAACTGGTGGGACTTCATCAGTTCTGCTTGTGTGTCAGAGCTGGGTGTTACCCCTTACCCTGTTCTCCTGCCTCCAGTCCTCATGTGTGAAAACTTTTACTACTGGACACTTGAGGTCACTCAGAAGTTGGAGACAGACAGCACTGTAGAAATGGATGCTCTCCTGTGCCTAAGCTAGGACCACTTTGGGCATGGCATGTTCAGTCCCAGGGACATCCCCAGGGATAGCCCCAACCTCTATGCCCCAGGGTTGTTATCTCTCTGATAACAGGTAGGTCACTTTGTGCCAGGGACGTTCCATGCCCATGGGACCTTTGTGATTCAGACTGTTGAGTCCCCTTATTTCAGGACAGAGCTGGTGAGCAAGTGGAAAAGCTGAGAATGAACCCAGCAGTCTGTACTCCTGCCATGTTTCCCCTGCCCACAGCTCCTCCATCCCTTGCCCTTTCCAAAATTCCCCGTTGCCCTTTCTGAAAGTTCCTGCTGGGCACCCACCCCCATAGCTGCAGCCAGGAGCACTGCAGGCAAGAATGTGGCGAGGGAGGGAGCAGGCAAGTAGAGGAAAGCAGAGAAGAGATGTGCAGGCAGCCTGGGATGGGCAAGGGTCTGAGCATGGCAGGGCAGAGGGCTYGTTCTGGCAAGGGCACACGGCTGTGGCTGGGTGAGGAGCAGTGTCTGGCAGCGAGTGGTGTCCCTCCACGGCCGGGCCCTAGCTCTGGGGCACTACGTGCCAGCACGCAGCAGCCCATCAGCGGCTGGACCGTGGCACAGAGAGAGGTGTGCTCACAGCCTAGGTGGAAAAAAGTGGAGATTGGCACGATGCCTGTGCCTCAGGTCTCCTGGGTGTAGGAGGTTTCCTGGGTTAGCAGGAGACAATCCCAATTCCTCGTTGGCAGCACTGCCCATGGCACAGAGCGCCTCAAGGCACATGTGCTCGTGGTGGGCTCCTCCCAGCCCACTGGCCTTGTCATGATTCCCCCAAGTAGATCGCGGTTCTTGCAGCCGTTTTAGGAAGTTGAGGGCTGATAATGAGGAAAGGCGGGAACGAATGCAGAAATGAAAGCACAGGAGGAGGCTGCACCCGGGTGGAGAAGGAGGGGGGAGGGGGGAGAGCAGTCCTCCAAAGCAGGCACATCCCGGCTGCAAGGTGAAAGCCTGACCTCTGGCCAGGGGGGATGGCCGCTCCCGTTCCCTCTGCAGCATGGATGCCCAGACTAGCTCAGTGTCAGCCCAGCCCCGAGAGGCTCCATTGCCTTGTTGGGCTGCAAAGCCATCCAAGCCAGGAAGAGTGAGGTGCCGGCAGTAGCAGAGGGCTGCTCGGGGGTTTCCACCTCCCCCGGGTGACTACCCCACTGTTCCCCACATGACAGTGCAGTGTGGTGTGGGTAGTGACAGAGGGGCCAGGGGGATTCCTGGGGCACAAGGGCTGTCTTCCGTGGGACACAACCCTGAGCATTGCTCTCTCCCCTGGGAGCCCAGCGTGGCTCTGGAAAGCGAAAGCACAAGCAGTTTAAAGTTCAAGCCGAATTGCTGTGGAAAGTCCCCTGTTTGAGCAGTCTTATCTCTGCAGTACCTGAAAAAGGCAGATCCTGTGGCCTCCTCCTGCATGTGGGGCCTGGGAGCAGGTTTGGAGAAACAGGGGCTGTCCCTACAAGTGTGCAAAGGACACCTCAGCAGAAGTGCTGCCACAGGGACTGGGGGCCTGATGCAAAACCCAGCAGGGAATCTCCCTGCTCGGATCACAGCCAGGCTAGGGTCAGCAAAAGCCTGATGAGGGGAGGGGTATTCTTACAGCTAGCCCCCTCCCTCCTGGCCCAGGCCCCTTGGCTGTGCCTCTGCCCCATGGTCCACCAAGGATGGCCAGACCCTGCCCATGGGGCTGCATGGCTCATGCTTGCAGCCCCCTGCCCTGCCCTGGGAGTGCTGGTGGTGAGGGGGCACCCCATGGCTGTGCAGAGGCGAATGTGGGTGGCCTCTCCTTCTGTGGGGAATTCCCTGCTGCAGCATGACCTGGGGCTTCCCCGGGGACAAAGGCTCTCCTGTTGGGCACAGCCTCTTCCCTGGCAGCAGGGTGGAGAGGAACTGGCCCTGTTTTGCCTTCAAAATTGRGGTTCAGCTGAAGATGCCTGGGTTCCCAGATGCTGGCTTGATCTTCAAGCAGCCCTTGGGAGGAGGTGAATAAAGGACATTTTTGGGGACTGGCCTCGAAGCTTCTCAGCGCAGTCATGTCCCTGGTGCAACTGGCAAAAAGGCAGCCCCAGCCTCACTTCTTTTCTGCAATGCTTTAGGGCCAGGTGTTGCCCTCCTGCCTGTGGAGGGATGCTCTTTATCCCCTGCACCGCAGGTAGCACTCCAAAGCCAGGCTGTCTGGCGAGTGGGGTGTCTTGCCAGGGCTGGCACAGCTCTCACCCTCCATCCCTTGGCCCTGTCATCCTCCACCAAAGTAGCACGGTTGGCAGAGCCCAGCCTGCAGTTTGAAGCTGGTTCCTGCCAGAGACAGAGGCCAGCCAGGGCCTCCAGTGCAGTGGTGGGGAGTGGGCAGGAGGCTCAGCTCATGCCTGCCATGCTCTGCAGAGTGCGAGCTGCTGCCTGCTGACCACCATGGCCAGGGTTGGCCTGAGGGAGCTGCCCTGTGGTGGGAGGATGGCCCCTCAGTGCAGGAGGCCTGGGAGACAGCAGGTTGGTGGGGGGGGACTGGAAATTCCCTCTCGGCTCTGCCTCCGTCGTGCTCTCACTTCTGTTCTGACTGTGCAGGGACGATCTGGAAACAAAACCTCTCCTTGGGCTGGGGGACTCTGGGCTGCCTGGCCACCCCATGGCCGTGGGGATCACATTCCTGAGGACCAGGACTCCCTGCTGGCCGCAAGCTCTGACAGCTGCACCTCTGGTGTCCCTCTGTGCTGGCAGGCTGTGTTGCAGCCCTGCCGTGACAGTGCTAAAAGGGAAGGATGTGAGGGAGAGAAGAGGAAATCAGTGTGGACCGGCGGATTGGCTGGCATAGGGACTGTGCCATGCAGGTGTTCTTGGACCAGCACCAGGCTCCTGCTCAGCTTTGACTGCTTGCCTTCATGGAGGGGAAAGCAGAAGTACGGTGTGCAGCTGGCAGTAGGGAACTGGAATTCCCCAGGCAGCTGCCAGAACCCAGATCTTCCTCCGCAGCCACCAAACCTGGCTCTTGGACTCAGGAAAATACATSCCAGGCTCTTTAGACCTACACCAATTGGAGGCCTGGCTTTGAGCAGTGGCAGGTCGAAACCCCACACATGCTGTGAGGTCTGAGGGAGGACCCTGTTTTACTTAGCAGAGCCAGGAGAGTCTGTTCCCCATGGGGATTGAGTAAAGGACTGCCCTATGGAGCCTCAGACCATGTTCCTGCCTTGGCCTTCTGCTGGGCATCCCAAGGGCGAGGGCAGGATGGAGGAGCTCTGAGCTGAAGAGAAGGGAACTGGAGGAGGCAGGGAGATTATCCCTTCATGCAGTAGTGAAAGATCTCCACTCCTGAGCATGGCACTTGGGACTTACTTTTCTTTTTTGTTCTCTCCTGTCCCATTATCCCCTCTGCAGGTTGGTTCATCTGGCCATTATCCACTGTGTCCCAGCTGTAGCACTCTGCTGCATCGCTCAGCTACCCAGGGAGGTGCTGGAGATCCAAAATGATCTTTTCCAGGTATGCTTTTATGATAGGCAGAAGATGTGAGGAAGAGAAATGCCATAGGCTGTTCCCTGTATAGATGCCCAGTCTATCTGCCCTTTCCCCAGGACCCCACACCTGCTTCCCCCAGAGTGTGGTGAAGGTCCCATGTGAGCAGCCTCATTGCAGGGAGGGGAAGAAGGGAGTGACAGCTCCCAGCACTGTGGGGTGAAGGGGTCCTTTGTAAGGCCCTGGGACATTGCAGACAGCCACAGAGGGTGGGAACAGGCACGGCTTGAATGTGGCAGGGTAGATAACTTGGGAGAATGAGATCTGTCTCCATGGGTGATCCCTGAGCTGAGGTGCAGGGGAACAGCAAGCCGTGTGACCCACCAGTGTCAGCCACATGTGACCTCAGGACAGGGATGGGTGTCTCCTGCATGGCAGTCAGCCCATGCTGCCAGGCTAGCTCCTGGAGACTGGTGGGGCTCATCACACCTGGTGTCCTGCAGGGCATCCTTCCCTTTCCTAATTTCTCTCCCAGACCCCGCTCCACCTCGCCGTGTACCTGGAGCAGCCCAGCGTGATCCAGGCTCTGATCCACAAGGGAGTGAACCCAGGGCTGCAGGACCGCAATGGCAACACCCCGCTGCATTTGGCCTGTGAGCAGCAGCACCTGCAGTGCGCCCAGCAGCTGCTGGAGGGCACAGCCACACCAGAGGGCACGACTCAGCCCCACAGGCACCACCAGGACCTGCAGCTCCAGAACTGGCAAGGTGAGATCTGGGGGCAGCCCAGTGCAGAGCTGGTGGCCAGGCTGGGGCAGAGACCGTGAGATGTGTATGCAGGGATCCAGGAGCGCAGCAGAATGGGAGCGGGGCCAGGATTGGTGTGCCCCAGGGTGGTCTGGGCTGACTGTGGCTCTCTCTTTTGCCACCCCATCACAGGCTTGGCCTGTCTGCACATCAGTACCTTGAAGGGGAACATCCCGATGATGTCTCTGCTGCTGGAGAGCGGCGCCAACATCGATGTTCGGGTAAGACTGGGCACGGTGTGATGTTTTGTAAAGGCTGGGCCAGTGCATCTCTCCCTTGGGCATTCCCTTCAGCCTTGGGGCAGGCACTGTGAGGCTTGCGGGCACTGAATTTTAAGGGAGCAGAGGGTAAAGATCCTTGAGAGGCCGTAGGGTGCTGTGGCAGCAGTCAGGGTGGGGACTGCCCCCTCTGCACCCTGTCAAAGCAGTGTGGGTGGGTGCTGCAGGGCCCAGCTGAGGGGACCGCCCAGCTGAGGGGACCCACACCCTTGTGATCTGTGGGTTGCAGGAGGGCACGAGCGGGAAGACCCCATTGCACCTGGCCGTGGAGTGCCACAACCGCAGGGCTGTCCAGTTCCTGCTGCACAACGGGGCGCACGTGGATGCCCAGATGTACAACGGGTGCACTCCGCTCCACCTGGCCGTGGGCCGCAAGGATGCTGCCATTGCTGCCATCCTCTCACACTCCGGAGCTGACACCCTGCTGAGGAACATGGAGAACGAGACAGCCCAGGACCTGGCTGATGGCAATGATGACGTGAGTCTCCGTGGGGGGAGGCCTGTGGCTCTGCGAGTRTTTCAGGGGGTGCAGGAGTTGGACGATTAGGGGGAACCTCCTATGAGGAGTTTCTAGCTGTTCCTATCCTTCGCTATAGGTTGTCGGCATTGGCTCTGTGGGTATGTGGGGTGTGTGTGCCTTTTGCCTCAAGCCCTAGGGAAAGCCCAGACAGGGTTTCTTGGCACTTCCCTGGGAAGGTGGGAGGCTGCAGGACTGGGTGGGGGGAAGGTTCTGGCCCSTACCTCAGCTCGGTAGAAACACARCCTGGGTCCTTACTGTCCATACCCTTGGTCTTTGCAGCTCCTTGCCTTGCTGCCCTTCGATGACCTGAAGATCTCAGGGAAGCCTGTTGTGTGCTCTGAATGAGCAGATGGACTCCTTTGGCCYGTTGGGCTGTCTCCTTGCTCTGTGCTGCTGCCCTGCTGCCCACTAGGATCTTGCCTGCCTGCGGTTCAGTGGGAGCAGAGACACTTCGGGAGACTTATCCCACCACCCCTCTCCTCTTTGAAAAAGTTTTGTTTGCCTCAGGCTGCCTTCTCAGACAGAAGAAGGGGGCATTATGAGCACTACACAGGGGAGGCTTTTCTTTTAGTATCTGTGCACTGCAGCAGGACTGAATTTCCCCTCCCTGCCATGGGTCTGACTTGTGGGGATCTCCAGCATACACAGGGAAGGAGCAGGAGAAAACTAATTTTCATTCTGTAGGCCGGACGGAGAATCCTCTGGCACCCTCAAACACCATCAGAATAAGTGTGGGGTGAGGAGAGTCAACACTCACTCTAATAAACGTTTGTTGTTGCTGTGGGCACCAGAGGTCTCGTGGTCTAACCCACCCCACACCCCACAGCATCAGGAGGCTGAGCATCAGCCCAGGGGCCTGGGGACGTGAGGGCTGCAGGGGTTTCCCCAGTCCACCCGCTCCCTTGGGTCCTTCGCGCTGCAGAAGGTGAGTGGGAGCGCAGGGCCCTCCCCACTTGCAGAGCCTTGCTACTGCTCAGGGCCCAGGCTGGGGGATCCCAGCTTGGTGCTCCGTTCCCATGCTGTCTTGCCGAGCATTTGGCTGCAGGGCTGAAGAAAGGGCATAGGAGATGCCGGAAGACCAGGTTGTGGATCCCTGCTTCTGCTGTTGTGCCTGATACCTTGCTGCTTTACCGTGCTGTTGTTTCCTCTTTCACAAAGAGAACAAAAAAATCCTGCCCCATCTCCTGGCTTGAAAGGGGGTTAAAAAACTTGGGGTATGGGTCTTCCCTGGGTTTTATATTCTCCCAGGCTCAAAGTGGAAGACATGGCAGCATTATCTTCACATTCCTTCTGTTGTTCAGCTAACCACCCTTCCTTGCCACTTCTCCAGCCAGGGGAGCACCTGCGACGCATTTAGGAAATCAGCAGCCAAAGGTGCTGTGGGAATGGAGGCACAGAGCCCGCCTAACCCCMCCTCAGCCAGGGAAATTCCCCACTTGTTGCCTGGGAGCAGCTGCTATTGTTTGGGACAAATACTGGATGGTGCAATCGACCAGGATGCTCTGGAGTGAGCTTTTGTCTTCCTCCGTTCTTGTAAGGGAATGCTGCCAGGAAAGCAGCACAAGGACCCCCCAGGCCTCTCTGGATCTTGCCTGCTTTCCTCAGCAATCCTGGGCTGGATTGCTCTGTTTCTTTTGAATCTTTGCCTCTCACATTCTGGCAGGGCCTCAACCATGCTGCAAACCCATGGGGCTGYTTCAAGGACACCTTCACAAGGGACTTGAGGCACTTCCAGGCTGCCTAAAGAAGGAATGACGGGTGCTGCAGAGCAGTTTGGGATGGTGGGGCCAGGCTGCAGCTGGGAGCAAAGGGAAAAGGCAGAACCAAGTGATCTGCACTTTTTTTTGTTTTGTTATTTTAAAATAAAACTATTTGTTTTAAAAAGATGTCTTGTAAAATGTTACCGGGTAGCCACCTGACAGTTCCAGTCAGCTCTGCAGCTGTGCCGGGGGCTGCAATAGGGGATGCAGGAGCAAGGGCTGGAGAAGGCACCATCCTGCCCTACAGCCTCCGGGCAACACCTGCCCCAGGGAGCAACTCTGCCTGTGCCGGGGGCAGGGCTGGCAGCTCAGGGGGGGCTGCCCCGAGATAGGGGGCAGGGATGGGGGGACACCAGGGGCCAGCGTCGAGGGCTTCTGGCTTGAATCAAGAATAGTGTGGCCATCAGGACGAGGGAAGTGATCATCCCTCTGCACTKGCGAGGCTGTACATCAAGTCCTATGTCCTGTTCTGGGCCCCTCACTGCAAGAAGGACRTTGAGGTGCTGGAGCGTGTCTGCAGAAGGGCAACGGAGCTGGTGAAGGGTTTGGAGCAAAAGTCCTGTGAGGAGCATCTGAGGGAGCTGGGAGTGTTTAGCCTGGAGGAAAGGAGGCTCRGGGGAGACCTTATCACTGTCTACAACCACCTGAMAGGAGGGTGTAGCCAGGTGGGGATCGGCCTCTTGTTCTCCCGGGCAACCAGCGACCGGACAAGAGGACACAGCCTCAAGCTATGCCAGGGGAGACTTAGGTTGGATGGTAGGAGGAATTTCTCCATAGAAAGGTTGATTAGACATTGAAATGGACAGCACAAGAAGGTGGTGGAGTCAYCTTCCCCGGGAGGTGTTTAAGGAAGGACTGGACGTGGTACTCAGTACCATGGTCTAGTTGACATCGTGGTGTTCGGTAACGAGTTGGGCTCGATGATCTCAGGTCTCTTCCAACCTGATTGATTCTGTGATCCTGCGGCCCCCTCCCGCCCCGCCCCGCCCCGCCCCGCCCCGCCCCGCCCCGCCCCGCCAGCTGCGGTCCCTCCGGAGCGGCAGGGGCGCTGTTGGGCGCCGAGCGCGCCCGCCGGGCGGGGGTGCCGCCGCCGCCGCCGCCGCCGCCGGGAGCGGAGCCGAGGGGAGCCGACCGGGGCCGGGCCGGGCTGGGGCCGGGCCGCAGGTGGGTAGCGAGGCCGGGCCGGGCCGGGCCGGGCCGGGCCGGGCGCGGAGGGCGGGCCGGGCCGCGGGCCGCAGCTGCCCCGCTCGGCGAGGGCGGGCGAGTGCCGCCGCCGCACTGCCGGCCCGCTCACTGCGAACGTGGCCGCCGGGCAGGGAGGCGGCGCCGGGGCTACGCTCGCCCCGGGGCCACGCTTGCCCCGCACCCGGCTGGGCGCTGCCTCTCCCGCAGGGCCGGTCCCTGGGCAGAGGCCGCCGGAGCCTCGGGGCAGAGAAGCCCCGGAGCGGCAAGCGTAGGGCTCTCCCCGCCCGGGACGCCAGGGCCGTGCCCGCAGCGGGGGAAGCGGAGGGTGCCCCACGGCCGGCGGGCAGCGGGAACCCGGCGCCGCTGCTCGTGGCCCCTGGGCAGAGGCGGCGATGGGCCTGGGGGGACAATGGCAGGCGCCCCCTGCGACCTGGCTGCGTGCAGGGGCAGGGRCAGGGACAGGGAGCAGACACCAGATCCCCCCGAGCTGTTAGCATGGAGTTGTGAGCTCCAGGCTTGAATTTGACCTCAACCCTTCCCGGCGCTGGAGACGCGGTCAAGTGTATAAGGGCTGTAGGCAGGGACGTTGTTCGGACCGGGGACCCAAAATGTGCATCCCAGGCGGCGGGCAGGGTGCCAGCCCGGCTCCGAAGCGGTGCGTTTGAGAGCTGCCCTTGCTGTGCCCAGGGGAGCAGCGGCCGCGTCTGTTGTCTCGGCTCCTGGGCCTTTCCGCAGGCCCCAGACTAAGGCTCCTTTCATGCCTCAGCACGTCGCCTCTCGGCCCCCCCGCTTTCTACCTGTAACACTGGCGTCCCTGTTCCTTCCCAGCCTCGGCAGGGAGGGCAGGGCCTGCTGCACTGAGTCAGCTCTCGGGGCCTGGGAATTGCTAGCGCAGGCATAGAGAGCCATTGTCCCTCCATAGCCTCCTCTTCACGGTCGCTGTGGGAGAGCGGAGCTGATTCTCCTCCCATGGCAGCTCTGCAGGGGCTGGCGGCGTAACAGCAGGCGCAATCGTGCTGAACGGAGCTTGCAGTCCCTGTCAAGCTGGTGATGTGGCAACCGACCCTGTCACTTACATCTGACTTCTGCAAAAGTGAACGGCGTTTCTGCACCCTGTCATCAGCCAGGCTTAATACGGGCAAACCCAGGAGCACATAGGCAGCTTAAGCCCCAGGTGCCAGCACCGAGCCCTGTTCTTACATCCCACACCATCTGTACAGCCTGCGATGATGCCCCTGCAGCAGAAGAGATGGGGTGGAGGTGTCAAACTGTCTTTTCTAGGGGTGAGAGAGAGGAATAGGAAGCAGGCAAAGAAATCCACCCCTAGCCATTTGCACTTCTCCCTGGACTGGGAATTTCTATGTCTTTTAAGTCACAGAAGGGAGATTTCTGGGTGAAACACAGCCTGAGCTTTGGGTAGGTTATTGAACTCCAAGGGCCTGGCCACAGCAACTGAGGATGAGAAAAGCCCCTGAGGTCTTTCCCAAGGGGACAAGAGGTTGGTGGGAGTGCTCGCTCATGAAATGGCAGGGGACTTTCTTGCCTGTAAAGCTCTTAAGTTTGTAAATCTCTTGAGTTTTGTGTGAAGGCTACCAGAGGTCACTGCTATACAGTATTGGGGCCAGATGCACCCCTAAACAGGGCCTAAATTCCTCTGACTCACTTGTTTCTGAGGGAGGAGGAATTAACATCTCTATCCCTTTTAGTCATAGGAACTTTTCTGGTGTGTGTTTATGTAGCCAGCCCACAGCACCCTCACCTGGCCCTCAAGGCAGTTGGGAGGCTTTCTCCACTGAGGAAATTGGGGCAGAGAATGTTGCATAGACCAGGGAAACCTACCCTGATGCAGGAAGCTGCAGCTTGCTGTGTGTCGGAAACTGGAATAATTCATGCCTCAAACATTGATATAAAAGTTTTACTCATTGTAGCAGAACTGTATGAAAAAACCCACTCTTCCCTAAGAATGCCTGACTGGAACTTTGGACTGAGAGTTAAGGTCCTGAGATGAGATAAAGGGAAACCCACGATTCAATCATCTCAGACCTGTGGATAACTAAACAAGGCTGGAAGAAAAGAATGCTGTGCTGAGAATCTTCCCTGGCCAGGAGCGGGGAAGGCCATAGCCCACAGACCCGTTTTCTGGGAACAGGTTTGTGCAGATTTCCCCCCCAGCCGAGGCGGGGGGAGCAGGTTTTGGTGTGTCCTAACCTCTGCTCAGGGGCAGTGAACCCATCCTCCCTTATGCAAACTGGCTATGGAACCCCTAACCCTGGGAGGACCATGACCATGGGACATGCACGTGAGAGGCAGCTGAGGAGGTGTCTTAATCCACCACAGACCCCCTGAAGTGCCCCCAGACTCATTCCTGAGGCCTTGCACCACAGGACTGCATGTGATGTAAAGTGATGCAACAGATCCAAAGTCTGCTGCAAAAGACAATGGCAAACTTGCCCCCCCCGGGGRGGGTGCCTGGATTTTCCTACCTAGCCTGAACATATATTAACCCAAGGAATTCTGCGTTTCATGGGGGACCTTCACCACCACGAAGATGGAGAGGATCAATGGAACATCGATTGGGATCCATGGAGTGGTGATATTTTCTTTAATCTGTCTCTTTTTGTCCCCCCACCTCTTTTTCTATTTCTTTCTCTTCCTTTTTCTCTCTCTCTCTCTCTCATATCTACTATCAAATAAAATCCATACTATTGACACTGGAATATRGTCTCATTTGCACCTCAATTCGGGCAGAGAAATTTCTAAATTATTTTAATAACTGGACCTTAGCACTGTGTGAGGGGAGGATGCAGGTGGCCGTGAGTGTAGGAAGTTCTTGCCTGGTTGCTCATTCTGTTGAGTGCGTGGTGGCCCTGAATATTGCAGGTTTGCCTCTGTGAGAAGGAGGATAGTGGAGGGAAAAACTCCTTCAAGGACTATTAAAGCTGTTTTAAAGATGGCTAGATCAGTTCCTTCAGCAACAGCTGAAGAATATCAGCTATACCTCATTGGATAGTCCTGGTAAAATCCCAACCAGACAGCTGCTAGGAAAGTTCCTTTCCAGCCTTGCTTTCTGGCTGTGTTTTGCCAAGCGGGTAAACCCTGGTAATTTCCTCTGAGCTGTGGGGAATGCCTTGGCACACTTCCAGGGCTGCATGGGGAGGTGGGGGAGGCTGGCAGCCCAAACCCCTGCCTCTGTTCCACTCACCTGGTGTAGCTGGAGGGGAAAGCTCTGAACTGTTTGCTTCAAGAGGAAGGCTGCTCATGGCCACAGGCTTGAAACCTGAGCTTCTAGGTAGGAGTCAGTTTTTCCATTCAGTGACCTTTTGCACCCAAGAGCTGTGCTAAAGTTTAACCTATAAAGGTGAGGTGTGAGATGCTCCTTGCATTTGGAGTAAGAGTGTTGTCAAAACCAGATGGTTACAGTGATGCCTTATCAGGACTACCTAAAAGAGAGAGGCTTGACAAAGATCAAAAGGTTAAAAAGYGGTGGTGTTTATTTGAAGGCCTTCAGGTACATCCAGGGCAGTCAAAGCTCACTCGGGGGGGGCTTACACCCCAGGCAGACCCCCGAGATCCGCTCCCCAAGATAGACCACCCAAGATGGACCACTGGTCATGAGTTCCCCATACTTCTATAAGTTTGGTCTATTAGCATATTGGGGCCAGGTCTTCCAATTAGAGCTTTAGGTAATGAAGTAATTCATCCCAAGTTTGCTCCCCCTTCATCAACGGTTATTTACATATCTTGGGCCTGAAGCAGTAAGGTGTCCTTGAAGTCCAGGCCTGAAGATGGATTGTTTTGTCTAAAGGCAGTAGCTAACATTTTATATGGGCTTTAGAGTTAYACACTAAGAATTGGAGGGTTACAAGTATATGAAAAATATAAAAGCCAAAATCCTAAGGCATCAACAGAAGTGTTCTTTCTAATCCTGGGAATCCAGTGTTCTAAGTCCAGATCAAACACCTTTAACAGAAGCAAACATAGATGTCTGGCCTGTGCTTTTCAGCTCCAGAGGACTTTTCCTACTCCACGTGCTGCCAGCATCACTACTGTTGCTGCAGCGGGGTCTGGGTGGTGGGTATTACAGGTGGTGAGGAACAGGCTGGGTGGTGGGTATTACAGGCATGCAGAGTGGAGCTGCCCATGTACCAGTAGCCCACCACTTGCATCTTCCTCTCTCCGCAGATTTTGCCTTCCCCTTGTGCTGGCTTCCCTCCCTATGATGGCCACTGGAGAAGAGATTGCCCCTGCCCTGCAGGACTCATGGGGGGACTTCTGGCTCTTCCGTTTCTTTGTTAATGCTGCTGGCTATGCAAGTATTGTGGTGCCGGGATTCCTCCTCATCCAGTACTTCAAGAGAAGGAACTACCTGGAGACAGGTAGGGGCAGGAGCTTCTCTTCCACGTCCTGTGTCCCTTGGAGCTCTGTGCACCCTGTCAGTATAGCCCATTCAGGTTGCTTCCCCAATCTGCTTTGTCAGGCTTGAGCTGCTCACAGAGCTGTGTCCCACTGCTGTCTAGGTGCTACCCTGAAACAAATTTCTCTGAGACCCCTGCGCCAGCAGATCTGGAGGCTAGTGAGGAGGGAGGCTGGTGCAGCTTGTGGTGTTCAGGCTGTGGTTAATTGTGTCTCCATGTTCTCTTACCCTGTTCAGGCCGAGGCATTTGCTTCCCTGTCATCAAATCATGCGTGTTTGGGTCCGAGGTGAAGTCTGTACACCAGGATGATGGCTCCCTGCCGCCCCGAGCAGAGCCCACAGAGTCCTCCACAGCCCGGCAGGTCTTCAAGCTGCTCTTCTGTGCTGCTGGTTTACAGGTAAGAGTCCTGTGTATATGTGGCTGTCCATTCTGGAAGGAGGAGATGCCCAGTGGGTGAGTGACTGTCATTTCCTTGAAGACCAAGCATGCAGTGCTGTCCTTTATCAGAGCAGGGTTAGAGGCTGGGACATAGCCTCTTAACCAGGATAGTCCACATCTAAGGGCTGTGGAGGTCCATTTTGTCATTTGGATTGGGGCATCCTCTCTGTCTGATCACAGCTCTCTAGAGCCATGGATAGGGAAGACTGAAAATTCTGTGATTCAGCAGATTATTAGGGCTGCTTTTGTTCTGGCCCTGATGTCAGATCAGCAGATAGTTTGAGCCTTATCTCCCAGGCTCCCCCCTGGAGCTGATGCATCCTGCTTTGATGGATTGAATTTGAATACTGGAGAGAAAATACTGAATTCAACTACAGATAAAAAGAAATTTTAAATCTTAGTTTCCCCAAGTCTCAGCTACACCCTGAGCATCATTAGGAAGGGTAGCTTTTTGGGTGTTTGAGGACTAAAAATAGTAATGTGGGCATTGAGATAGAAAAACCCAAGTGTCCCACAGCCAGCAGAAGATCACTCTCTGGCCTACTCTCCCAGCGCATTCATGCTTGCTGTGGGCCACCAAGTTCTTCCATCTCTCTGTGCCTTAGTTTCTTGGGAGATGTGTGGTGAGCGGACATCTGTGTTACTTCTGTGAGAGGCTTGGTATTGTTGCACCAGAAGTAGTGGAGATGACAGCCAGAACAGTGATCATCCCGGATGGACAATTTTGTCTGCTGGGTTTGAAACTAGAATTGATTTGGATGTAAAAACCAATGCAGAGGGCACTGGGAAAATTGCCAGGACCTGCTGCAGGGAGCTGGCACCAAAACCGCAGCTGTGTATCAGTAACATTCCCTGATTCTGTCAGTCTGGTTCCACAGGCTCAAAGCAGCTCAAAGCATAACTGCTTGCTCTATACCAGGATGTTTGCCCTGCGGGCTTTTCGCCCCTGTACACTGAGCAGGTTTTGTTTGGAACAGGATGTTCCTGATTGTAACCACATGGGACTATGGGTGGAGTGGGGGGTGGTCCCCTCTCCCAGAGTCTCAGGGAAGCATTGCTG
Source organism: Amblyornis subalaris (assembly GCA_018881555.1). NCBI lineage: Eukaryota > Metazoa > Chordata > Aves > Passeriformes > Ptilonorhynchidae > Amblyornis > Amblyornis subalaris. The sequence continues at coordinate 881,070 of JACAXG010000070.1, forward strand.
TGCAGAGGATGAGGCAACACTGGGGAAAGCTAGGATCTCCTATTCTTCCCATGGTTGCTGGCAGCTGCTGTTGCAGGTCCTGACTCTCTCCCTGTGCTCCTCCTGCTTTGCAGGCTTCCTACCTCACTTGGGGTGTCCTCCAGGAGCGTGTGATGACGAGAACATATGGTGCCACTGAAACAGACCCTGGTGAGAAGTTCAAGGACTCCCAGTTCCTAGTGTTCATGAACCGCATCCTGGCCTTCACAGTGGCTGGTCTGTACTGTGCCCTGACCAAACAGCCACGCCATGGGGCTCCTATGTACAAATACTCCTTTGCCTCCCTCTCCAACATCCTCAGCAGCTGGTGTCAGTATGAGGCACTCAAATACATCAGCTTCCCCACCCAAGTGCTGGCCAAGGCCTCCAAAGTGATCCCAGTAATGATGATGGGCAAACTGGTGTCACGCAAGAGTTACGAGTACTGGGAGTACCTGACTGCTGCCCTCATCTCTGTGGGGGTCAGCATGTTCCTGCTCTCCAGCGCTCCTAACAGGCATGTGTCCACTGTCACCACTTTCTCTGGCATAGTGCTCCTGGCTGGCTACATAATCTTCGACAGCTTCACCTCCAACTGGCAGGATGCTCTCTTCACCTACAAGATGTCTCCCGTGCAGATGATGTTTGGTGTCAACGTCTTCTCCTGCCTTTTCACCGTGGGCTCACTCCTGGAGCAGGGTGCCTTGCTGGAGTCGCTGCGCTTCATGGCCCGGCACTCAGAGTTCACCGCCCACGCCGTGCTGCTCTCCGTGTGCTCTGCCTGCGGCCAGCTCTTCATCTTCTACACCATCAACCAGTTCGGGGCAGCTGTCTTCACCATCATCATGACACTCCGACAGGCCTTTGCCATCCTCCTCTCCTGCCTCATCTACGGGCATACTGTCACTGTTGTGGGGGGGCTGGGCATAGCTGTTGTCTTCATGGCGCTCTTTCTCCGTGTCTACGCCCGCAGCCGCATGAAGAAGCGCAGTAAGAAGCTCCCGCCAGGCGAGACCCCTGTGCAAAAGGTCTAAGGAAGCTGAGGCCATGGCATTTAAGCCATGCCCGCTTGTCCTGCCTCCACTCGAGGGTACTTGCTTGATTTCTCAGAACCCACTGAGGAGCAGAGTGGCATATGGATAGGCAGGACCAGTGACTCAGTTTTCCACCTGCTTTTCCTGGGGAAGGGGCTGGAACAAGCCCAGGAAATGCTCTGGGCTGACACGGCTCCAAACATCTCCATTTGCCTTAATAGGTTGAAGACTTATAGCTGAGGCACAGGCCGGGGGGGCACACCAGCATGGGGCTGCTGGTATTCCTGCCCCACCTCTGTCTTGTGGCTTCTCCCTAAAGTCACTGATGAACAAGGGAACTCTTCCCTGGCACTGTCTTGCCTCTGGCTAATGCTCCTCCATTTCTGCTAGTACTACAGAGTTTGGCAGGAGGAAAGGGCAAGCAAAACACTAGGATTCTTTTTGAAACACCGCCGAGTGAGGCAAGTCCCAAGCTGAGCCCATCGGAGGGCGGGGAGCTCTCTTCCTCCATCCCAGGAGGGGCTCTGGGTAGTACAGGCACAGCTAAGGGAAGGACTCCCAGCCTATCCTACCCCAGGCCTGGGATCTGCTCTGGGAGGGCACTGCAGTGAAAGCCAGTACCTCCCAGTTTGGTTTTATCAGTTCTTTGCCCCTGCTCCAAGACATTTTTTTTTGCTCCCCTCAGCCCAGGCTGATTTTCATGCAGCACTTGAGCTGGCCAGTACAGTTCCCAAGTCTTGCTGAGTCCTTCTAGGTTGCTTTTTATTACATCTGCTGCTGTTAGAGGCCAAAGGCTGCGCTGCCCAGAAGCCCCAGCACCGCCTCAGGCTCCCTCAGTGCCATGGTTTCTGGGCTTTGCAGTTGCCATTCAGAGAAGCACAAACAGCCCCTCTTTTTCCTGCCACCTGGAGGCACTGGCCCTGGTTTTCCCAGGAGCTGGCCAGAGTCTGTGCCTGGAGGGTTGGGACATGGGGCAGAGCCTGCTCGCGGTGCCTTGTTCCTGCTCCACAGACAACAGGGGAGGGAGCAGCAAAAGGCTCCTATTCTGCCCCAGGAGCCTGGGTTTTACTGGTCAATCCTTTTCTCGTCAACACAACCTGACTGACAAACCAGTAGGTTTTGGTACTTTTGCAAGGCAACTTTTTCTCTCTTTTTATTTTATTAAATTAAAAATATGCTGCATCTAGTGCCATGGGCGTAAATGTGGGGTGTTTCTGGTTGGTTGGCATTTTTCTTCATGTACCCAGAAGGAGGGGAGAGACTTCCAACTCTTCCTCTGTCCCTAGTCTCTCTGGGACACCAGTTGTCTTTCCAAACACAGGTGCCTCTTTCTGTCTTTGCCAAGGCAGGTATCAACCAGGGTTGCACCCTAAGTTGCAAGGCCTTACAGGAGATCCTTGCACACACAACTGGGGAGCATAGCCAGGGTTGGAATGCTGCTTATGCTGATGGGCAGGTGGAGGAGCCAGTAGCCTGAGCCTGGTGTGGCTCCTGGGTTCCCTGCATGGTGCAACTTGAATTCCTGGTGGGTGTAGCTACAGGGAGATGGCGCAGAGGCCTGCTGAGCACCTGCCAGCTGGACCACCAGTGCTGTAGCACTTTGGGATGTGCAGCTGCACCAGCCCAAGGCCCCCCACCAGAGCCAGAAGAGGCTTAAGGTGTGGATGGTCCATCTTTCTGGTCCATATGGGAGGCCTAGTGAAAAACCCTGTAGGCTAGGGTGAGAGACAGGACTGTGGCCTAACAGGACTAGGGAAAGAGGAGACTCAAGTAAGGGTTACAAGAGAAACAGAGGAAGAGACTAGGGACAGTGGTGACTTAAGCTGAGCCTGCAGGGATACCAGAGCTGGTGCTGAACCCAGCCCAGGCTTCAGAGCACTTGACTCTCCAGGAGTTTTACCTGTGCTCCTTTTCTAGCTCTGAGCTTTTGGAAGTGCCTGTACAACTCTCACAGCTTTTCATCCTGCCCTACAAATTCCCCAAATGTCTGCCCCCACCATCAGCTGACAGACTGAAAACAGAATGATATTTCCTTTGTTAAAAAAAAACCAAAAAAACAAACTCAAACAAAACCAAACCAACAAAAGCTCACATTGCCAGGTTAAGAATGGGATATAATGGGATAACCTTTCTAATTTAAATGTAGATTTAAAGAAAACATTAGGGGAAAAAGAAAACCCAGAACATTAACTTAAAAAGTTAATTTTAACTGATTCAGTATTTGGCAACACCTTTCTATCCAGAGGCAAATCGTACTTTTAAACAATTTGCTAGCTTAGCTGGAGCACTCCCCTAGCAGGCTGCACCCACACAGCTGCCACACTGGCAGCACAGTGTTGAGTGTCTTGGTGTGCAGCAAGGGGTTCCAGCAGGCTCTGCCTCCCTGTTGAAGATGGATACTGGCTAAAGCCCATTCCATTTTATGCCTGTGGCAGCTGGCACACAGGCAGCAAGAGAACTCAGTGTTGGTGTCACTTTTCCCTGACAAACCCTAAGGGCCATTGTGGCCAAGGGTGACAAAACCCTACTCATGGGGTGTGAGCTCAGTGCAAGGGGCAGCTCAGTCAGAGGTGATGTCCCAGGCTTGTCATCTGGGACACAGATGGAAAGAAGCCAGATGCTGCCAAACACCCAATGGCTGCAGAAAGCCAGAAAGGGCAGGCTGGAGGTGGGAGAAAAGGAGTCAAGTCTTTGGCCTAACAGGTGAAGAGAAGCAGCTTGAGTACAGTCCAGAGCTGTCACTCCACACTCTGCTCCACACTGCAACGGAACAGGCAGATTGCTCCTGCCACAGTCCTGCCCCAGGGGTGCTCAGATCAACGCAGCCAGTAGCAGCCCAGGCTCAGGCCCTGGCACAGTTCACCCAGCTGACCCTGCAGATTGGAAGTTTGCCCCCAGGCTGTGGGGCATGCAGCACTCCAGGTGATGAACTGCTGTCCGTTGGAGATGACCCCACCTGCACAGCAGGTGATGTGTTCCTTCCACCCACTTCATCTTGCCTGGGCACGGAAAGGGTAAACATAACCTAAAGCAGGGCTCTGAAAACCAGTCAGAGCACAGAAGAGACCAGCAGCCCAATACCCTCAGGCACAAGTTGAGGTGTTTTCCTCCGCAGAATAGGCATGAAACACAAGAGACCCCGCCATGTAAATCATCGATTCTTTAATTCCAGTAGAACAAAAAACCAGAAATATAATCAAACAAAAACCAGCCAAGATACATTATCCTATCCTGGGGTTTGAGGGAGGCAGCAGCTCAGAGGAAGGCGCTCCCACCCCAATGGAACAAGAACAGTGTTTGCTGCCTACTGGTAACATGGGACACCCCAGGAGGGGAAGAAAGGGGAAGCCTGATGCCTCCTCACACCTCCACTCGCCATCAGCTGTTCTACACAAGCAGAAAGACACAGAACAGACAGGCCTCAGGCTACCTGAATCACTACTAACAAACAGGGAAATCATGCCCTCCTGCACCCTGCCAAAAACAACCCCAACCAAACACAGCCAAAAAAATAGACACCACCAAGGAGTCAGTAGCAGCTGGTGGGAGCAGACTGTCTTCTAAGCAGACATGATATAGGGCAGAGGTCTGGCAAGTGAAGGAAGAGCCTTTAGTCTACCTCTTCCATTCGAGATGTATCTTCATCTCCCTCCAGAGGGGGGATTTCCTCAGGGACAGTTGCACTGGGCTCCTCTGCAGTTATCTCATCTTCATCAATGCCTGGGAGAGGGAAGGAAAGGAAGAGATAAGACCTCCAAGTGACACCTGATCCCAGATCTACAGCCTCTCCTAGAGCAAACCTGGCTCCTGCCCACAGCCCAAGGAATCGAGCTATTAGCATCTGGTAGATCACAAATTATTCTGAATTGGAAGGGACCCACAAGGATCACTGAAGTCCAGCTGGGCTAACTCTGCACAGACAGCCCCAAGAATAACACCATGTGCCTCAGAGTGCTGTCCAAACACTTCTTGAATGCTGGCAGGCTTGGTGCAGTGACCACTTTCCTGAGAAGTCTGCTTCCTTGGCCAACCACCCTCTGGATGAAAAACTTTTTCCTAATACGTAACCTGTATCTGCCCTGACGCAGCTTCATGACATTCCCTCAGGTGCTGTCACTGGTCACCAGAGAGAAGATATCAGTGTCTGCCCCTCTGCTTCCCCTTGTGAGGAAGCTGTAGACTGCAATGAGGTCTCCCCTCAGCCTCCTTTTCTCCAGGCTGAAAGCTTATAGAATGCAAGTCAACATTGTTATGAGTTATTGTCAACTACAGCACTAATCCTGAATCAGTAGCATCTTCCCAGTGACAACTGCACTAGTATATGGATGCTACCTATGCCATTAGAGTGCACTCCTTAGCCAGCAGAGGTTAAACTAGGAAGGACTTGTCACCCAGCACTACAAAACCCTGGAGTGAGCGTGGTTTAAGCCATGAACATTTCTCTAGGGAAAAATGCAATAAATCCAGTCATCACAACTAAAGCAGTTTTAAGACTCTAAAGCTAATCAGTTTCCAACACTGCAGGTTACTGTTTCAGTATACTCAACAGAAAATTGTACTACCATACAGTCCCCTTACCTGCAACTTGACTAACAGAAGACCCTACTCCTACTGAGACTAGCCAGTCTCTGAGTACAGAGTTACTAACTTAGTTGTGCCAAGCCACAGCACCTTCGGAATTACATTTTTAGCCAAATAGTGAATTTGGAGAAAAAGGCTGTGTGCAAGCACAAGCTGTTTCACCAGATGGGTCACATCACCCATGACAGACTTTTCACATTTACTCTGAAGGAATAAAAAGCCTTAGCTTGTCATCTGAACATCCTGGTGGTGGCTCCTGGTGTTGTGGAAGACAGGACAGTCACCCTGAGCTCTCCTGAAGTACTTTGTTCCAGGTTTACACTTTCTCCTGGCCGCCTTATGTACGGAGCCAGTTCTGCACATCATGCTAGCATGGCTCACTTACCGGCCTCCCCCTGCCCTGAGACACTAACCTGACCAGTTAACCTGCTTTCAGACCCTGTTCCAGGCCTGAGAAGTTGCATGGATACTCACCAAGCCCCAGTTTGATCATCCTGTAGATGCGGTTGGAGTGGGTCTGGGGATCTTCCAGGGAGAAACCAGAGGACAGCAGAGCAGTCTCAAAGAGCAGCACCACCAGATCTTTAACAGCTTTGTCGTTCTTGTCAGCATCAGCCTTCTGGCGGAGGGTTTCCACAATTGGGTGATCAGGGTTGATCTCCAGGTGCTTCTTGGCCATCATATAGCCCATGGTAGAGTTGTCCCGCAGCGCCTGAGCCTTCATGATGCGCTCCATGTTGGCCGTCCAACCGAAGGTGCTGGTGACAATGCAGCAGGGAGACGAGACCAACCGGTTCGAGACGGTGACCTGCCAACACAGCCAGGGGTTAGCTGAGCAAGGTCCCCATATGCCCTGGACTGGGCCCAGCCGCAGCACACATAATAGCCCAAGTCTTTGCCCCGGTTCACCTGGGGACACCCCAAAGCAAGCAGAGATCCTCCAAGCACCTCCAGGACTGCTGCACAGACTAGTTTGGACAGCTCGGCCAGCACTTTGAGCACCCGCTGCATGTTTCCCACACTTACCCTCTCCCATCAATGCACGTATTTGGGTCAGTGCCCCTCGCCTGCAGCCTGGCTGCTTAGAGCAAGATGGTGCATGCTGGGACCTTCAGTCTCCATTAGCGGCTCCTCTGCAGGAGATGAGAGGCATGCATTGAGCGGGGGCCCTTGCCTGCAGCACAGAGGACCCAGACCCCTCCTCCCTCCAGCCCAGGGCTAAGCTCCCTGCCCATCTCACCTTCTCCACCTTCTTGTCCAGGATCTCCTTCATAAGTTTGCAAAGGTTCTCAAACTTGGCCTTGCTCTCCTCCATCTTCTTTTTCTCCTCCTCATCCTCAGGCAGCTCCAGCCCCTCTTTGGTGACTGATACCAGGGTCTTGCCATCAAACTCCTTGAGCTGCTGCACGCAATACTCGTCAATAGGCTCTGTCATGTATACCACCTCAAAGCCACGCTTCCGCACACGCTCCACAAAGGCTGAGTTAGCAACCTGTTCCTTACTCTCCCCTGTGTTTGTGAAGAGTAGAAATGAAACATCAAGATGTAAGAGCTGGTTACAGCAGGACAAACAGCACCTGTCACTTGGAAGCCCTAACATAAACCTGGTGGCAGCTGGTGTTCTAGTCTTGGTGGCTTTTCCCCAGCCCCCACGGATGAGCTGCAATTCAGCAGGGATGGCCTGCTGAAGGCAGCAGAAAAAGTTTTAAATTAGGGTTCATATGCAGGTAACCTGCCTCCACCTCTCTAGGGCTCAGAAGAGCTCTGGCTCACCTGTGATGTAGTAGATACTCTTCTGGTTCTCCTTCATACGGGACACGTACTCTGAAAGTGAAGTCACCTCATCACCTGACTGGGACGTGTGGTACCGCAGCAGCTCCGAAAGGCGCTTTCGGTTGGTGGAGTCCTCATGGATGCCCAGCTGGGGGCAGAAGAGATGCATGAAGCCTCCAGGATGGGACTTGGATGCACCCGGCCACCCTTGAGGCACAGCCATCTGCCCACCTCCTGATCATTTTAGTGTTTGGCCTAGGGCAGCCAGAGGGGATACTTGCCCACAAAGGCACTCTGGGGCATTCAGAAGACCCACTCCCTTTATCCTAACATCCATGCAGAGGAGACACAGCATAGGGACAAGATTGCTACTCAGGCAGATAGGTCATGGGACCCTCCCTCCTCCAGGTACACGGTGCCTTGCTCACCTTCAGATTCTTGGAAAAGGCCTCGTAAAATTTCTTGTAGTTCTCTTTGTCCTCTGCCAGCTCGGAGAAGAGCTCCAAGCATTTCTTCACAATGTTCTTGCGGATCACTTTGAGGATCTTACTCTGCTGGAGCATCTCACGAGAAATGTTCAGAGGCAGATCCTCTGAGTCCACAACACCCCGGATGAAGTCTGAGTAGGGGAAATGAAAACAGGTGTCAGGTTAAGGATTCTGAGCTTCAACACAGAAGGAAAAAGTGCTAGAACACTGACTGCTATGCACTCACACCAGCCAGTGCCTCATCCAGTCCCTTTGTACTGGGAGTGGTACCACAGGCTGTGGGGAGCTCTGCACTGGGAGGCTGAGGCAGGGGGCTCTTACTCAGGTATTCAGGGATGAGCTCGTCACAGCTGTCCATGATGAAGACACGCCTCACATACAGCTTAATGTTGTTCTTCTTCTTCTTGTTCTCAAAGAGGTCAAAAGGAGCACGGCGTGGGATGAAAAGCAGGGCCCTGAACTCCAGCTGCCCTTCCACAGAAAAGTGCTGTGGAGCCAAGAAAGAAAACCAGCTGCTGAGGTGCTTCACTTCTACCCCTTTCCTTGTTCCCACTGCAGGGAGGCTGAACTGCCATTCCTCAGCACTGGGGCTGGCAAGGGGGCACAGCAGCATCTCTAGCATCCAAACAACCTGTATTTCTTCCTGCTCACGCCCACTATTCCCCATGTGCCACGGTTCTCTGGCATCCAGCAAGCTTGGACAGAGAAGTCACACTTCTCTGAGACCTCCACACCTCCCTGTCCTTCTTATGGACTGGCACTGCCAACCCCTCCACTTGCATGGGAGTCACAGTGCAGGTTGCYGCATCACTGAGTGGCCTGAAAGCGCTCAGTCTCACTGAGGCACAACCACGTGGTGACTCAGGATATGGGCTGGAAAAGGGCCTTCTGCCTCTTGCTGGAAGCCAGGGTAGCCCAGCACCCACCTTGACAGCCAAGTGGTCCTCCCAGTCGTTGGTGAGGCTCTTGTAGAACTCGCCATACTCATCCTGGGTGATGTCATCAGGGTTGCGGGTCCAGATTGGTTTGGTCTTGTTCAGCTCCTCCTGGTCAATATATTTCTCCTTGATTTTCTTGGTCTTTTTCTTTTTGCCTTTGTCTCCCTCCTCCTCCTCATCAGAGCCCACATCCTCAATTTTGGGTTTCTCCTCATCTTTGGACACTGACTCTTCTTCCTTCTCATCTTTCTCCTCCTCTGCCTCATCATCACTGATCTCTTTCTCACGTTCCTTCTCCAGCTGTGTAGAAAGACAAGCAACAGTCAGGTTTAGCACCAAATTACCAAGAATCCTTTTGGTCCAGATGAGAAAAACGGGTGTCCTCCAGGGCCCAATAAATGCATCATCTGGAATGAAACCTTGTCTTGGAACTAGCCCTCAAAAGTCCCTCCTCATGCAACCAAAAGCTGTGTCTGAGAACATGAGACAAGCAGCAGGAAACCCTTTTTCTATGGCTGGTTTAGATGACCTTCAGCCGCACAGATCAAAGGCCTTTAGTGTGGCGGGATACCCACCTCCTTCACCTCCAGTAAGCCCCCAGCCTCAAATCAGCTCTGGCCACAGAAGCTGAGAGCACCACTGCTCAGTACACAGCAGCCAGGAACTATAGAAGAGACCATAAGAGATTGTGCACTGGGCCTTTTCTGTGCTCCTGTTCCCAACACCATCCACCTCTGCCTCCAGCTTTCCAGCTAGTCTCCACAGTCCTTTCCTTACGTACATAGAGTGTGATAGGGTAGCCAATGAACTGCGAGTGCTTCTTCACCACCTCTTTGACACGACGCTCCTCCAAGTACTCTGTCTGGTCCTCCTTCAAGTACAGGATCACTTTGGTGCCACGTCCAATGGGCTCACCTGCAGTGTGGGGAGAGAAACATTACTGTTTCAGGGCAGACAGCAAGCATGACCAGCTGCTTGAGCCTAAACATTACAGAATACCCAGCATTAACTAGTGTGACTGACAATGCAGCACAGCTYTAGGGAGCAGGAAAAGGCGCACTTCTGGCAGAAAAACATGCTTGGTTTTTTGTACAATACATACCATGGTCAGTTCGGACAGTGAATGAACCCCCAGCTGATGACTCCCAAGCATACTGCTCATCATCGTTGTGCTTGGTAACGACAACCACCTTCTCAGCCACCAAATAGGCAGAATAGAAACCCACACCAAACTGCCCGATCATGGAGATGTCTGCGCCAGCCTGTAAAAGCAGAGAGCAACTGCTAAGACTGGGGAAGAAATAGAAAATGTCTGTGACTGATTCACAGCAGCAAAGAACTGGGTCAAGCACACAGAGAAAAACATGCAAGTGCCAACAGGCAACCGGCTCTACCCTCAGCTCCTCCCTGCTGCTGGAAAGGTGGAGAAGCACACTCAGGTAAGCCAACAGCTCCCACAGAAAACAAGGCAGCGGGGCCTCTTAATTGTTTATTTACTATTATTTGTACACCAGCGCCAGCCTGTGGCCCAGGCCCCAGGGAACACATGCAGCCAAAGGCAACCCACCTGTAGGGCTTCCATGAAGGCTTTGGTCCCGGATTTGGCAATGGTGCCCAGGTTGTTGATGAGGTCTGCTTTTGTCATCCCAATGCCAGTATCCACCAGGGTTAGTGTGCGGTCCCGGGGGTTGGGGATAATGTYGATCTTGAGGTCCTTCCCACTGTCCAGCTTTGAGGGGTCAGTCAGGCTCTCATAGCGGATCTTATCCAGGGCCTAGGGTAGAGGAGGATGCTCGACACGGCCTCCCTCCTCAACAGCCGCCTCCCTCCCTCCCCTGCACAAGCTTCCCCGGACGGCCTGGAATCGGCCTCTCCCTGGGCAGCCCCGTCAGGACACCAGGCCGCCCCCGAGGCCCCCAGCAGAGAAAGGAGCCCACTCCCGCCCGGGCTCACGTCGGAGGCGTTGGAGATGAGTTCCCGCAGGAAAATCTCCTTATTGGAATAGAAGGTGTTGATGATGAGCGACATAAGCTGGGCGATCTCCGCCTGGAAGGCGAAGGTCTCCGCATCCTCCTCCTCGTGCTGCACTTTCTCAGGCATCTACAAGGCAAACACAGGCCTATTTTTAGCCTATTTTCAGGCCATTAGCACCGGGGAGCGGGCGGCGGGGGGGGCGGCGGGCCCAGCCCCGTCCGCCGTTCTGCCCTTACCGTGTCGGGCGTGAGGGACCGGCAAAGGAGCTACTCTTCCTCTCGGCCACCTTTTATAGGCACGGAGCGGGAAGAGGGCCTCACGGAACATCGTATCCTTCCGCCTTAAAGGGGTCTTGGTTAGCGCCCCTCAGAGGGATGCTGCAGGGCAGGTATTAGCGTTGCCGTTTAGCGGCGGCCATGGTGGAGACAGGCGTGCAATGAATGCTCAGCTTCGTGCTGTTGCTGTGCAGTCGCCGGCCGGGGCTCCCCGCCGCCCCTCACGTCGGTGCTCGGAGGGCAGCAGGACCGGGGCCTCTGAGAGCCGCCGAAAGGGCCGGCGGGGAGCCCGGCTAGGACTATTTTCCGCACCCGGTCGCGGAGGAACACAGCTACCGCTACAGAGGCACTTCCAGAGTATTCCACCAAGCTTATGGCGGCGCCTTTTCGGCTCCGTGCCTCGGGCACGGAACTGGGGATTCGCAGTGCCCCAGCTCCATCCTGCAGCTCCCCTCGAGGCCTGGAGCCGCGTAGCTGTGCCGGCCTGAGGCTGTGTGTAAGCAAGGGCCCAGGCGATGAGGGGGGCGGGGACAGAAAATGTCAGGCCCGGAGTGCTTGGTAGACCCGCGTCCCTCTTGCAAACCAGTGTTTGGAGACGTTGTCTTTTAAGTGTCGAAGGGAAATAATAAGCTAAATCAATCTTAAGCCTTACCATCCCACTATCTGGAGTACTGTGTCCAGTTCTGGGCTCCTCAGCACAAGGAGAGACATGGAGCTCCTGGAGCTGGTCTGGCACAGGGCAACAAAGATGATTAAAGGACTGGAGCATCTCTGTCATGAGGAAAGGCTGAGAGAGCTAGGCCTGTTCAGCCTCGAGAAGAGACAACTGAGAGGGGACCTCATCACCCTTTATAAGTATCTGAAGGGAGAGTGCCAAGAGGATGGAGCCAGGCTCTGCTCGGTGGTGCCAAGCAGTAGGACAAGAGGCAATTGGCAGAAACTGATGCACAGGAAATTCCACCTGAACGTGAGGAAGAACTTGTTCACTCTGTGTGTGACTGAGCACTGGAACAGATTGCCCAGAGAGGTTGTGGAGTCTCCCTCGCTGGAGATACTCAAGAACCGTTTGGACACAATCCTGTGCCATGTGCTCCAGGATGACCCTGCTTGAGCCCGGAGCTTGGACCAGATGAGCCACTGTGGTTCCTTCCAACCTGACCCATTCTGTGTTGAGGCTGTGGGCACAAAGGCCTGACCAGCAAAGGAAACTGGAAGTGGGATGAGGGTACCCAAGCCCCACAACTTTTGGGGTTTGGTGCCTGGTGGTGCAAGGAGGTGATGGCTGTGAATTATGTGGGGCAGAAGAAGTGGGGGTTCCCGCTGCCAGGCTGGTGTAGTTCACCCCAGGAGCAGGAGGTGGCACTCTGGCTGTTCCCAGGCACAAGGAAATCTCCCAAGTGCTGTACTGCAGGTCACTGCACCACGAAATGTGCAGGTGCATCTGCTCCTCATCAGAGCTGTCRGTGGCGTACCCCAAGGACAACATTCCGGGGGGGGCTGGTGGATGAGAGGCTGGACACGACCCATCAATGTGCACTCACAGCCCAGAAGGCCAATCGTGCCCTGGGCTGCATTCAAAGCAGCATGGCCAGCAGATCATGGGAGGTGATGCTGCCCCTCTACTCTGCTCTGGTGAGATGCCACCTAGAGTGCTGCATCCAGCTCTGGGGTCCCTAGCACAGGAAGGACGTGGACCTGTTGGAGCGAATCCAGAGGAACACCACCAAGATGATCAGAGCAATGGAGCACATCTCCTATGAGGAAAGGGTGAGAGAATTGAGTCCTTGTTCAGCCTGGAGAAGGCTTTGATGTGACCTAATTGTGGCCTTCCAGTACCTGAAGGGAGCCTACAGGAAAGATGGAGAGGGACAAAGAGCGTGTAGTTACAGGACAAGGGGGAATGGTTTCAAACAGAGGGTAGGTTTAGATATGAGGGGAAAAATTCTTTACAGTGAGGGTGGTGAGGCACTGGAACAGGTTTGCCAGAGAAGCTGTGTATGCCCCACCCCTCAAAGTGTTCAAGGCCAGGCTGGATGGGGCTCCAAGTAACCTGGTCTAGTGGAAGTTGTCCCGGCCCATGGCAGGGGGTTTGGAACTGGATGATCTTCAAGGTCCCTTCCAACCTGAACCGTTCTGATTTATGGTTCTACAATCTCCTTCCCACACTGGCTGTGTCCTCGTAGCAAGGCCTGCCTGGGCAGGGGATGCACACACACTACTTCCACATCTGGTGGTGGCGACAGGGGGACCCCAGGATGCCAAGGAAATGCCAGCACCTTCTCACTTCAACCCATGTCCCTCCACAGCCCCTCTCCCTTGTGGCGATGGAGACACAAACACATACCCAAAGGAACTTTTTGGTCTTTTTATAGAAAATGGCAACTGTATATAGACACATTTACACAGACCGGACGGGAAAGCCAAGGGAGAGGCGAGGCCTCCCCTTGCAGCACGGGTGGGCAGGGAAGGCAGCCTGGGTGGGAAGGGAGTTGCTGCCTCTCCTATTGTAGCCCACAGTGGAACCTCCTATCACACAATCAGGAGGCTGAAAGAAAACAATGGCAGAATCACCAAAAAAAAAAGGGAACAGAGGCAAGGAGAGGGGGAGAAGGTGGGGTGTGGAGACCTCCTCCTCCTCCCTCAACCTAGCTATGGTGTTGGCTCTTTTTGTGACTGGGACACAAATGTTTACACTTGTGGGATACCACTGGGCAGGGGGATGTGCGTCTAGCAGAGAGCAGGGAGGGCGAGGCTGGCTGGAGCTCTCCACCCCATTCACAAGTCTTACCAGCAGAAGGAGGGGTGCGGGATATTTCCAGGCCCCCTAGGAGGAGAGGAGAGGAGAACAAGTCCCTAGGTGCCTTGGAGACAAGGGCAAGAGGAGGAGTAACACTGGATACCAGCTTTCCACTCTGTCAGAGAGGAAGAGGCTGAAAATGGCTTTTGGCCTTGAGCCAGGGAAGTTATGCAGCGTGGGAGGCAGCTGGACCTTTGTGAGATCCTGGGGGTCTTACAACACACACAATATGGGGAAGGAGAAGGCACGTAGGCCTGAAGGCATCACACAGCCGAGCATGGCAGGAACCAGGCCAACCCTGCAGGAGTGGAACTGTCCCTGGGTGTAATGTCTGCTGTGGCAGTGTGATTTGGCAGGGACAGGTGTGAGGTGTTATTTCCCCACAGTGCTGAGGTGTCCAGGGCCTCGGCGGAGGATGCGGAGCCATCTCTTGGTGTCCGTGCACCCTCTGTGTGCCTCTGCTAGATGACAATTCGGAACAGAAAGGAGATGGCAGCTCCCAGGGCCAAACCCAGCGACAGGAAAAACGCCATGACAGCTCCAGCTGTCTCTGCTTCGTGCGCAAGCACTTTCCTAGGGGAGAAACAGGTGTCAGATCCATCCTAAGGTTGTGTGCTCTGTGCCCTGCTGTTCAGTGGAGGTGGGAGGCTGCTCTGCAGCGGAGGAACAGCAAAAAGAAATTCACCTTGGCACCAAGAGTCTGCCTCCACACTGTGGGCTCATAAAGCACATCAGGCAGGCCACCCTGATGCTCCCGGTGCCAGGGACATCCCTCTCTGGCCCCCGCCCCCATGCACTGCATCCTGCCTGGCTGAGCCCCAGTGGGGCTCCTCATGCCACCTGTGCTGGGCAAGGCCGCTCACCCTGCTGTGGGTGCTGTGCCATGCTTTGCTCCCCTCCAGATCCCCGCTGCATCCAGCCCCTTCCCCTGTGTGGCAGGTGGGGAAAATGGAGAGCCCAAATAGCTTYCTCATCCCTAGGATGTGGAGGCACAAGCCTGGGAGACAGGACACTGGAGGTAGTGACAATTCCCTTCCGTGCCTCCAGCCTTTTCTCCAGATGCCAGAGCTGGGCAGAGCCAGACTCCAGGAGTCATGCCAGGGCTGGCATCTGGGGGTGTAACCAACCCTTCCCTTGTTCCCAGCTCCCACTCACTTTGGCCCGAAGCACATGCAAAGGCTGGCCAGGTAGCCATTGGAGAAGGAGAAGAAGATCATGAAGATGATGTACCAGGCGTCATGAGAGAACACAACAGGCAAGTAGTAACGGGGATTCACGTTGCACAGCATGAAAAGAGGGACAAAGATTACACGGAGGACCACCATCACCGGCAGGAGGCAGCTGTCCTTCCCGGGCTGGGAGAAAAACACAGATCACTGAGCAGCTGGGAAGTGGACGTTCCCCATCCCATAGCATGCCAGCAGGGGCTACACAGAGGCTGTCCCTACTGTGCCAGGGCTGTGGAGGAGCCACAGAGACGGCAGAGCTGCTGAGAGACTTTCTCTGCTGCAACAAATCTCAGCATCACCACCTGCTATGGTAAGTAGGTTCTCCTAGGTCTGAGAGCCCTGTCCCAGGTGGCTTGAAGCAGCATTAGGGCCAAAATATTGAGCTGCACTTGTGGGCAACTGCTAAGCCCTTGCTGGCAACAGGCAGGCAGGCAAGAGTGCCTTGTGCACGCTCATGCAGTGAGCCACCATGCAGGACAAGGGTGACTGAGGTAAATCCTCTCTGGCACTTTGGCGCCTGCAAACTGGGTTTTAGCCAGCTCTTCAGTCTCCTACGCCATCCCCCAGCCAAGCAGGGCAAGATCCAGCAATCTGGGAAAGGGATTATGCTGGGGCTGTTTTGGAATGTGCTGGGAAAGGCAGGGACTGAGTTACGGTCTCCTTGGATCCTACCAGAGTTCCTGAGCAACTGAGGCTGGGACAAAGAAGCAGACACTGTCCCCCTGTGTTGTCCCTGCAGCTGGGACCAAGGCAGCCCCTGGAACGAGATGTGCCTGGTTCTGTCTAGGGTCCTCTCAGTGAGCACCAGGTTTGCAGATGACAGGGCTCACTGGTCTGAGGTGAGGAGAGACCCACAGCTGCCTTGGGAGCTGCTGGGCTGGTGTGGCCACGGAAAACTCCATGAACACAGGAGGAAACTGAGGTTAGGCCAGCTGCCGTGTCTATGGGGCAAATTGGTGAAAGCAGCTGCTTCTCCTGCTAGAGCAGAAAAAGCGCGAGCRGGGCCCCAACTAGGGAAATGAGGCCCAAACCACATGCAGTCAGACTTTCCACACAGCCTTGTTTTGGAAATGTCTCCTGCTGGGTCATCCCACCACAGAGGCTGCGGCCTGGACACCAGGCAAGACRGCTCATGGCCAAGACCGAAGGCAACCAGCAGTGATGGCCAGGAGAGAAGCAGCTCCAGGCCGCAAGGAAGACAGGCCCAGGCAGACCCCATGGCACATGCTCCTGAGGAGCTTCTCTAAACAAACAGCCTGAACAATACAGGGGGAAACAGTGCTTGGAGGGTGGGTGAAAGGGCAGGAAGAGACCCAGACAGGACAGTCCCCTTCCTCGCCTATCCTGGCGAGATGAGAGCAAGGGGAYGTGGCAGGGGACAGTTCTGTGACCCACATGGCATGGCTCTGCCCTGCTCTCAGGACAAGGGTCTTTGAAGCAGCTGTGTCCTGTGCTGAGGCCAGAGGTTTTATTTTGGGCTGCCCTGTCTTTCACCCTCTTTCCCTGTCGCCATCCTGTCTCGCTGTTTGCATAGCTGGAGTGAAGGTTTGTTTACAAAGAGGCTGAAATGGAGGAGGCAGCTTCATCCAAGCCATGTTGAAAGAGGGGTAGGAGGACAGAACAACACTGTGGTTCTCAGCTCTGACCCATAAATCTCCGCTTAGAACTTAAAGCAGGAGTTAGCTCTGCACCTCCTTCCTGCTCCAAGCCACAGATGGCAGCCTCAGTGAGAGTCGTGGCTGAGGGACCTAGGGATGGAGACTGCCTGGGCATTTGCTCCCTGCCCCATGCTTACCCATGTGAAGAGGGCAGTGAGACTCCGTCCCGTCCAGTCGAAGACATTAAAGAGCAGGAAGCAGGAGACAGGAATGAAGTAGAGACCTGCAGAAGGGGGAGGTCAGTGATGAGCCCAGCATGCCCCAGCCCTTCATGGCTGTCTTTCAGGAGAATGTCTTTCAGGTCTAGGTCCTACCAGTTTTTCACTAAGGCCTAGAATAGGTCTCCCAGCTAGGCTGGTGTCCACATCCAAATCATCATGCACACTGGTTTCCTCTTCCCTTCAGGCATTTTGTATTGGGTTTGTGTGGCAAGGTTTTGGTAGCAGGGGGTACTTCTGAGAGCAGCTGCTAGAAGCTCCCCCAAGAGCCAATGCCAGATGGCTCCAAGACAGACCCACCGCTGGCCAAGCCCAAGCCCACCAGTGACAGTGGTAGTGCCTATGGGATAACATATTAAGAAAGGGAAAAAAATCCCAACATGTGCAATTGCAGCCAGAGAGAGAAGTGAGAATATGTGACAGGAACAGCTCTGCAGACACCAAGGCCAGTGGAAGAGGAGGGGGAGAAGCTGCTCCAGATGTCAGAGCAAAAATTCCCCTGCAGTTCATGGTGAAGACCATGTTGAGGCAGGCTCAACCCCTGCAGGCCAAGGAGGTCCATAGTGAGCAGATATGCACCTGCAGCCTGTGGAAGACCCAACTCTGAAGCAGGTTTGCTGGCAGGACCAGTGACTCTGCAGGGGACCCATGCTGGAACAGTTTGTTCCTGAAGGACCACGTTCCATGGAAGGGACCCAGCCTGGAGCAGTTCATGAACAACTGCAGCCTGTGGGAAGCACTCACATTGGACTCCATGGAAGACTGCCTCCCGTGGGAGGGTTCCCATGTTGGAGGAGGGGAAGAGTGGGAAGTGTCCTCCCCGTGGAGGAAGCAGCGGCAGAGAAAACGTGTGATGAACTGACCGCAACCCTCATTCCCTGTCCCCCTGCACTGCTGCAGAGGGAGGAGATAAAGAAACCATGAATAAACTTAAGCCTGGGAAGAAGGGAGGGGYGGCTGGAAGGTGTTTTAAGATTTAGTTTTTATTTCTCATTATACTACTCTGATTTGATTGGTAATAAATTTAATTAATTTTCCCCAARTTGAGTCTGTTTTGCCTGTGACAGTAATTGGTGAATGATCTCTCGCTGTCCTTATCTCAACCCAAAAGCTTTTTGTCATRTTTTCTCTTATCTGTCTAGTTGTGGAGGGGAGTGTTGGAGTGGCTTTAGTGGGCACCTGGCATCTAGCCAGGGTCACCCCACCACACATACCTACTACTTCAAGCCCTACTTTCTTTTCTCCCATTTACCTTGTTCTCAGTTTTCTTCTACCTCACCCCCATCCCTGGCACACTTACCCCATTTGTTTCCCTCTCCGAGGACAGTGGACGCCTTAGCTGTGATGGCAGGAAAGACACCGATGGTGACAGTGAAGACGAAGCAGACAGAGAGAGCCATGACCCAGAGCTAGGCAGATGAAAGAAAAATGCTGGTACCAAACATAGGGCAAGAGACCAGTGCAGGGCTGGTCTCCTGTCCCCATGCTCTCCAACACCTGTGCCCGTCCCAAAAGGAAAGGCAGGGCAAGGCTTGCTGGCAACTCACAGACCTTTTTAAAAATAGCAATGACAGAGGGCTGCTCATCAGGGTTGTGGATAGGGATGATCTTTGAGTTATTCTGCTCCATCCCATTCTCATCTGCAGGAAGAGACACAAGTAGGACATAGTAGACCCCAGAAAGCTGAGATCTAATTGAGTCCTTCTRTCTCATTCTTTCTTTCAGCTCTTCCTCTTTCCCTTTTCTCTTCCTCCTCTCAGCCCCTCACCTTTCTTAATCAGGTCTCTCTTGGTCTCCAGCTCTGCATTATATACACGGTACTCTGTCTTGTCCTTCATGGAGTAGTATCGGAAGAAATCCTGCAGAGACACAACATGGAGGACTCCTTCATGCATGCAGAAAGAAGGCTGCCAGGGGCTGTGTGACAACAGCAGATATGGGCAATATGGGCAAAGTATTCCTTCCAATTATGTCTGATATTGATGCTTTCCTGCTTACCCAGGGACTCAGATACCCCGAGTATACTGGGRTATCTGGTGTGGGAAGTATGCTGCAGCATCTCCTCAGGACATGGGAGAGCCTGACCTAACACAAGAGGTGAAAGCTGGTAGGAGCCAAGTCTGGGGTACCTGTGGGCCACGGTTCTTGTGCTGGGATGTGCAAAGGTCCCATGTCCCCAAGCCCTTCCCCACCAGGACAGCAGTCTCACCATGTGAGGCAGAATGACGTAGGAGACGATTGCCAGCACGATTGTCACACAGGCCGTGGTGAAGTAACCGATGAAGCTCTCGGGTTGCTGGGCACCAACTGAGAGCACAGGAAGGGAGAGGAACGGAAGATGATGAGGGCCGAGGGGAGCAAGGCCCTGCTGCCGTCTCCCACGCAACCCTACAGCATGACCCCGGCAGATCCTGTGGCAGCAGTGGTCTGGGAAGGCCCTGCCACCTGCAGGGCAGGGGTTACTCACTGGCAATACTGAAGATCATCGCCAAAGCAGCGAAGGTGCCTGCCAAACCCTGCCCGCTCATGATGGGGGCTGTGTAGCTGGCAGGCAGGAGCCCTGCCAGCCCAAAGAGGCTGCTCTGGAGAATGGCTCCAAAGGCTGCAAAGGGGAAGGATGAGTGGAAATGAGAAACCAAAGGCAAGGACAGTCTGCACCTCTGCAGGGAGCCAAGGGCCCTGCCCTGCGAGGCAAGGCAARTCCCCCCACTCCTTGGCTCTCCCACGGTGAGGTTCATGCTTTTCTCTCAGAGGGATCAGCCCTAGCCGTGGGGCTGTGTCCCTTTCCTTCCCCCCCCGCTTCACTCACAGTTGATGAAGATAATGCTGATCATGGTAAAGACGAAGAAGGGAAGAGGCTCCATGGGGACCTTCACCATGATCGCGGTGACTAAAAACACCAGCCCAATGGCCACCAGGCTGCCTGAGATGCGGATCTGCTGGGAAATCCTACAAAAGAGGGTCTCAGTGAGGAAAATCCAACCCCCCAAAACCTGTGGGGCTGGGACCAAGCTCTAACTGTGGAAATCTCAGCCAAACCCTGAGACAGGAGACCCGTATTTTGCCTTTGACTTGACTGAACGGGCTGCGGCTTGGCTCAGTGCTGGGGCAGGAGAACAGGCCAGGGCTGGGCAGCCCTATGAGCACTGGCAGGGGCAAGGACAGGGCAAGGCTCACCGCTGATGGATGAAGGAGTTAAGGCAGGTGAAGATGAGGAGGGGCACCATGGCGCAGAGAGTCATGAAGTTGTCAAACACRGACTGCAGATAGGAGGGAGTGAAGGTAGCCTCACTGGTCTGGTTCATAATGGGGCTCTTCTCCTCTGGGTCCTCAAGGCGGCTGATGAAATACTGCAAGGGAAGGAGCCTGTAGGGCTGAGGTTCTGCAAGGCCTTCCCAGGCCACCCTTATTTTTCCTCCAGACCCATGCCCATCCCTCCTGCTCCCTCAGCACCACTCATCACACCCAGGCCACGCATGCTTGTGGTCCCCTATGTGCAAGCACGGAGACTACGCTGTGCCATGCTGCCACACCTACACCATGGTCCCTAAACACGACAGGGGACAGTTAGCGTCATGGACAACAGCAGGAGGGAAGCCCTCACCTCCCTGGCGGTCATGAAGAAATTCCATGGCAGCAGCGTTCCCAGGCCAAGGATGAAGAAGATCAGCCAGACAGCCTTGTACCTGTGAAGGGGACAGAGTGGTTTGGAGGGGCAGCTGGGAAGGGTCAGGGACAGGTATGGCTTCTGACTGTCCCTGACCCTGTGGTGGAAGCACCAGGAGGAGGAAGGAAGACAACATTTATTGTCCTGTCCCCGTCCCACAGCCTAGCCTGGGCTGCTAGATGTGGCACTGCAGAGGGGCTGTGGGAGGCCCTCCCTGGGAGGGTAGAAAGGCAGGGGGAGGCTGGCTGCTCCTCAGCATGTGGCACCCAGATATACAGCGTCTATCACCAGATCTGGGAGGGAGTCAGGCTCCCCAGGCGTGTTTACAGGGCTCCCCAGGGACTGTTTGCAGCTCATTTGCTATGGAAAGGCTGAGGAAGAAGAGACAGCTCAGTAGCCCAAGTGAGCAGGCAGGAGAGGGAGTCCCCCAGATGCTGGGTCCCCCTGTCCTCCCTCACCTCCTGGTATCCTGGATGTGCACCCACAGCTACATCACAACTCAGCATTACCTATCTTGGGGCCCGTCTCTTGCTGTCATCTTGTGTGGTAAGAGTCAGCACAGGTCCCAGCAAGTCTTGTGGCTGCTCTCCGTCTGGAAAGCAAACAGAAGATTTTATGGGAGAGTGAGGGACACAAGCCAGGCAGGGRCAGCACTGGTTTTAACTCCAACCTGTGCTGCTGGGTAAGTGCTCCACAGTATTGGGAGCCAAACACCAACCCAGCAAATGATGAGAGGACAGTGCAGGAGCTTTGGAGACCTGCAGCTCAGAGTCCTTCAGCCGAGGGGCTGCGACACACAGACTTATTCTGCTGGCTCGGCACACCAAGCCCTCCCTGCGAAAGGAAACTGYTTTCCCGAGGTACCCAGGCTGCTCATGCTGGCTGCCCAGCTGCTKGCAGCAGGCTCTTAAGGGATTTGCGAGCCTGCAGCTCTGTCCCCAATCCTGGGGCTGTGAGTGAAGCATGTGCGCAGTGGGCTGTGTCTGCCCCCCCTGCCCGCCCCACCTCCCTCCARCGCCCGGGGCTCGGTGGCACAAAAGACACATTTAATTCAGCAGCCTCTCCGGCCAGAACCAGCAAATCCCCCCTCTTCAATTCCGCTTCCCTGGGGCTCTCGCAGCCCTTTCCCGGGTCACCTTGAAAAGCCAAGGGCGTCCCTGGCACTGCTGTCCCCTCCCGGGCACCCACCGCTCCTTTTTCGCCGTCACCACCTGCCCAGCCGCTGCACTGCTCAGGCATCGCTCTGACAGCCCCAGAGACGCGGCCCCCGGACCCCGAGAAGCGACCTTCCCTCCCTGGTCACCCCCTCTTCCTGGGACAAAGTGGAATTAGCCGTCCCGGAGAAACCGCAGGCCTGCCTTGTCCTTTTCCAGTCCGGGCAGCGCAGCATGGGGTGCTCCGGTACTTCTCCCAGGGCTTCACCTGCAGCGGGGCTGCCGGCGCTGTGTCCCCGGCCCCCCTGGGACATGCCCCGCGGCCGCCTGCTCCAAAGCCGCCTGCAGCATCCCTGCCTGCGCTCTGCCAGGTAGGGCGGAGGAGGAGGAGGCAGGCAGCAGCATGCTGGGATCTGTAGTCCCTGCCAGCCCCGGCACGCATTCAAGGCAGCGCAGCCTGTCCCTGGCGCAAGTGCCCGTGTGGTTCTGGGCACAGCTCGCCTCCTCTCCCGGGAGGGTCCTGCAGGCTGGGGAGCCTGAGCTATGATGGAGGTGAAACATAGCCGGTAGGATGTGGAGAGGGATTTTGAAAGCCCCTTGCGCTGCTTGGGAAAGACGGAGCAGGACAACAGTATGCCTGCATGGGATCGAGAGTTCTGCCAACCCGGCAGGTGCCACCCTGTTGATGTCGGAGCCATCTGCAGCACCGCTCCCCTGCCTTCCCACACAGAGCTTGGGGGCATGACAGCTCCTGCCTTGCCCTTGTGAGCCATCCAGGTTTCCAGAGAAAACATCCCAAAATCCCCTCCTGGCAGCCTGCCAGTGCCTCTGCGGGGAGGATACATCCCGAGCCCTGACCTGGGATTAGCTGAGGGATCTGCAAACACAACTGCCATCCCCTTGCACACAGAAACCCCACCGGCACCACTGCTTTTCTCCGAGCAAACAGATATCCACCCAAAATAGGCAGGAGAACCTCAGCTTCCCCCGAGGGTCCACAGCAAGCCCTCAACATGCTTCCCCTTGCCAGCCAAGCCCCTGGTCCCCCTTCCAGACCCCACCAGGTCATATCACTGTCCCAAGAAATAGGGGCAGGGACTGATCCCGCAGACATACCTGGGGAGAGTGGACAGAGCGAGGATGAGCGCTGCCTTCAGTATTTGAAGGCAGTGTGCCCCACTGCTTCCGCACCTGCCCTGCTCTTGGAGGTGAGTGTCAGGCCCTGGCTCAAGTCACGGGGGCTGGAGCCCTGTYGGTCTAGCGGCATCCGCGGAGGAGGAGAGGAGGTATTGGGTACCACAGCTGGCACACAGCCCAGGTCCCACTGCCCGAGTGTCCAGGGAAGGGAGGAGGGGAAGAGTGCCGTGGAGATGGCAGGAGCCGGGGGCGTTGGGGAGGAGGCACCGGGGGTCGGGAATAGGACTCTGGGGGTGCTGGGGCACAGCGCTCCGCCATGCTGCTTTCCCACCGCCTACTGCTTCCGTCTGCAGAGTGCCCACATCCCTGCGTCAGGCGCCCAGCCTCCTTGGCAGGCACTGCCCGGCCGCAGTCTCCTGCCTGCTCTGTTTGTTTTCCGTCTCACTTCGCTAAATGCCTCCTAATTTTTTCCACAAAGAGACAGTGCCTGCCAAGGGCAGCAGTCATTACAGCAGGAAACACTTCCAGCTGCTGGCTGTTACAAAGAACCCTACAACAAACAGAAAAGGTCTCATGAACCAACACCAGCAACAGGTGGCAACCCTGCTCCCGCTTGGGCAGAGCTGCCCTAACCTATGGGACATAGGAACAGGTGCCACTCTTCCAGCTGGCACAGCACAGCTCTAACCACCTCCCAGAGGACTCTGCTGGTGTTTAGCCCAGCCACCAGCTTGGTGGCTGCACATCCTGAGGGAYGGGGAAAAGGAGGAGCAATGTGGGCCTAAGGAAATCCCTTTAGTTCCTGGGCATACAGCAGTCTGTCTTATCCCCACAGAAGTGATGTGTAAGTGGAAGAAGCATGATCAGAAAAAGTGGGCTTAACAAACCATAGGCTAGCACCTCTGAGCAGGTACAAACAAGAAATGGCACAATTTTAATTGCCCATTCATGCCACACAAAGGCCGTGACAGATGCTAAGTAACACCCGCGGTATTGGGCCACGTGCAGCCCCATTGCCAGCCAAGCCCTGGGAGCTGACGGCAGGGCCAGCTGTCACCCAAACTGCCTAACCTCTGCGGAAAAACCCGCACTGCAGGACAGCCACACCTGCAGGTAGCCGTTTGTCACCTGGCTTCAGACACTTCCCGACCTCTCCCTTTCCACACATCACCTTTTCCCCTGCTCCTGCTGCCTTCGCCAAGGGTGAGTACAGTGCATGCTTGGCTTCCCACTCGAGCAACTCCATAGTGCCATGTAGGCACACTATGGGTTTATACCCAGAAACACCAGCTCTTTAAAGCTGTTTACACCACACCAAGCGTAGCAGTGTCCTGGCAGTCCATAGCCAAGTGGTTGCCAGCAGACTCAACGGCGAGCACCTTGTGTCCTCCTGACGCCACTTGTCGGGGGATCACTTCGCAGGGGTAAGGTCAGTGCTTCCTCCAAGCACGGCCAAGATGGGACAAGACCAGTTGCCTCACCAGCCTTTCACCCCATTCCCTGCATCTGCTTGCCCGCTGGGTGACACCAAAGTCCTCCAGTCAGGAGGGCTGATCCAGGGGCCCTTCAAGGTTTATCTGCAGGCATGGAACAAGCCCAGCACAGGTATGCAAGTCACATGAAACCTTGGTGGCCATGACTCAGCTCGAAGATAGGAAACACTCTAAGACTGCCCATTTCATGAGATTTCATATGCRTGCCTGAACTCTGACCGTGCTGCTTGCGGATCCTCCTACCTTGTGCTGGGGTGCAGGGAATCAGCCTCCTGGGCAGCGTCCTGCCCACCTCCACCTTCAGTCACCAGCTGTGAGGACACACGCTTGTATTTCACAAGACGTATGAGTGTGCACAGTAGTGCGTGGTGCTGGGACAAACACAAACCCTCCCAAAACCAGGGTAGGCAGGTGCCTTGGGTCAAAGCAGAGGCCAGTCTGGCTCAAAGGCTGGTCTTCATCAGAGGGCAAAAGCAGATGCTAGGAAAGGGTAAATGTGGCACAGGTATAGACTAACTCCCTGACTGATCCCCCAGCCTCCGAGCTCGAAGGGACATGAAGTTCATGTTTTGTAGCCACGGTGGGTTTCACTTCTGTGAAATCCTGCTTCCCCCTTTAACACAGGAGCTTCTGAGAGGGGGCAGCAGCTCTCCCCACACCCAGGGCCTCACCAGGGCTCCCTCGCCCTCGCCATCAAAGAGCGGATGAACACTGGAGTGGCGGCTTTACAGGCCTGGATTGTATCCACCCAACAGCACATTTTCCAGAGAAATTCTAGCTCACTTAGTCATTCAGGCATGACTCCATGCCTTCGGTCCTCCTTGCTGCTTTTCTCCAAACCTTCCCTGGCTCCTCTCAATCCTTCCAGAGACGCTGGTGCTGGGGGCACACAGGGACTGTGTGGGGTGAGACACCAATTTGAAGAGTGGCCCAAGGCTTTCCTGACTTGTTTCTGCTTTGTCACTGAGAAAGATGATTTAATGTGTTTTTATGCACACTGAGCTATCCGAAACAGCCCCAGGCCTTGCAGTGAGTGGCCGACTCGTGGCCGGCTCAGTGCATAATCTTGTTTGTGGATTTGGGGCTTCCCTCCCCCCCGCCTTGTCTATCACTTGATATTTATCTAAACTGAAATTCATCTGCCTGGTGTTGTAAAGGTTGTCAGTACTCCTCCTAGCTGGCACTTGTCCCCATGAACCTGAGTAATCCAATCGCCTCAGCAAAGCCCTGTCATCTCATTGCTCATTCCCTTTTCTCGGTCACTCRTGAATATGTCGAAAAAACATGGGACCACTGCAAAGATCTCTTTTCACTGCAAAAACTGACTGCTGACTCCTACACCCTCCTTCCTGTTTTCATACTAATTATGGAGCCAAGTAAGGACTTTCCCTCTTGACCAGCAAGTTCCCTTAAAAACCGGGCTGAAAGCCGACTGGAATTTTTGTGGGAGAGCAGTGTGGGCACTATGAACCCAGATTCCCTAGGAAGTCCTGCTCCAATCCTGGGGACACCTCGACAGAAGCCTCCCCACCTGCCCACAGGACCTGTCCCTGCACARACGCCCAGGACATGCAGCAGATTCAGTGGTCAGCTTTTCCCTGAAGTTCCTTCAGCCCTTCTTAGAAATGAACGTCATATCTTCCCCCCTCCCAGTCCCTGGAGGCTGGTACAGTTGTGAATGAATTACTAGAGGCCACACGTCACAGCCAGCTACTTCACCCACCCTTTCCTTCTGGGGAACCTTGCCTGGCCCAAGACACTTGTTGTTGTTTACCTTTGCTTTCTAACCTTTCCTCTGCAGATGCTGAGGAGCTCCCCAAAAGAAGGTGGAAGAAACTGCCCAGAAACTTACGGAGCTAACAGAGAGGCAAATGCTTCATCTGGCTTTTCAGCTATGGCCTCTCTTCTGATCCCTCATCCTTCCAGTGGCCTGCAGCAGGCTTCCTAGTCCTGGAGTGCTCTGTGAGCAGTTTCCATCAGCAAGCTGATAGCACTTCCTATTCTTCTCTCTGCCTCTCAGTAAACAGCCTTGTGATGCCATCTGCTCCCCCAGCCCTGCTCCRTGCCTGCGTCCTGAGGAGAGAGCTTAGCAGGGTAACAGGAGGTGGCTTTTTCTGCCTTCTCCCTTGACTAGCTGTCTGCAGACAAAGTCCTCTGCTTTGCCAGGGCTYGGCCAGCAGAAAACAACCTCTTGCAAGGCGCTCTGTACAGCACCCTCACCCCACAGAGTGAGGGTCCCTGGGCAGTGTTTCTGACCTGCTTCGCCTCGCTCCCTCCACTCCTCCATGGACAAAAGGAGAGGCACTCTGGACTCCCTCTGCCTTCGGGCTTGCAGCRCAAGCAGCTGCCGTGCAAACTCCTCGCAGAGCAGAAGCTGTGGATACTGACCGCACTYGCAGCACTTGCCGTTATCTCAGATGCCGGGTGGCGCGGGGGGAGCATTCAGCCCCGGTGTGTTTTGAACTGCGCAGACCAACCAGCTGCAAAGTCCCTTATCAGGAGAGTTCAAGGAGCCCTGAGAGGCTCCCTGGGGGCCCTCGCCCCTGGCCGGTAAAGCAATCCGACCAGGCAGCAAATTCCCCAGGGCCTGGCAGGACTCCAGCACTGTCCCTGAAGGGCTTCCCACCAGGTAGAGGGCAGTGACAGGGCAAAGCCAGCCCTAAAACTACCCCAGGCGACACAGCTGGGACTATTCCACCCATTACTGAGTCCCTTGAAGCCCTGGGCATCCACTTCCCCAGCAGGGCAGCTGAGTGGGTTCCCAGCCTGGGCAGATTACTGGTCAAATGCCATTGAGGCTGCCTTAGTGATGGCAGCCCCACAATGAACACGCCTCTCTCCTCATGGAGCACATGGTGAGCGCCCAAGCCCAGGTGCAATCTGGTTCCTGGCCAGAGAAAACCCCTCCAGGATCCCACACAATCCCCCTGGGGCAGAGATAGGTGCTCCTGCCCAGCATCCCATCAAATGCTGCAGGGGGACATTGTAATGTCACAGCAWGAAGCTTACCAGAAGGGCAGGGTGGTCCCAGCCCCTTGCTCCTTGTCACTTCAGGCCGTGGGACAATGCAGGGACAATGCAGCCTTGGGAGAGGCAGGAAGAGCCCCGCAAATATTGGAGCCGCTGCCTGCTCCAAGGCCAGTGGTTTGGGGATGCAGGAGGAGATACAGTGCCTGGGGGAGGGCAGGAGCTGGGGGGGCTGAACGTCATTTATGAGCGGGTGTCAGAGGAAAAGAGATAAGCTAATCTCAGGAGCCTGTTTGCAGGATTCTTCCAAGAAGCTGGTTTCTCTGATGGCACCCGCTCAGGCTGCTCTCCCCAGGGAAAGGACTGTCCTCTCCAAGCCACAACCCCGACCTGCTTCTTGGGAGGCTGTGGAAGGAGACATGTTTTTCCAGGGCTAGCTTCAGACTCCATTTGTTGGAAATTTAGAAAATTAAAGGCTCTTTCTCCTGAGGGCAGAGGGAGGGATTTGCTCAGGGCTTCACTCAGTGCAGCTGCAGAAACCTCCAAGCCCAGGCAGAAACCACCTCCAGGACCTGAATGGTGCTTCCTGGCAGCTTTCAGCACCTCCAGGAGCTGCAAGGAGGTGGGGAGGAGCATGACCCACTATGGGCAGGCACAGCTCAGACCAAGCTCATGACATCCGGCCATGGCTTCCTGAGGGACCACCATGGGTTGGGGGAGAGCCCAGAGGATGCACTCACCCGGCATCCTCTGCATCTGGCAGACCCTCATAGCCCATGTCTGCAGGGCTGGTCCAAGCTGCCAGGGGTGCCAGCATGACCAGTGGAGGTGCTGCCTGGGGACCACGGGGCGGGGAGGTGCTGCGGAAAGGGGTGCTCCCCTGGGATAGATCTGGGGGATGCAGCAGGAAGAAGCACAATGGGAGGAAACCACGTTTCCGCTTCCAAATGGAGAAAACCTTACAGGACACCTGGGGAGAACAACCGGACATCATTAACGTAAAATTCAGCTGGGAGCACAAGGAGCAGCCAGAGGCAGCCCTGAGCCGGAAGCGGGTCCTCCTTGCATGGAGGACCTTGGGGCTTGAYGGAGGAGTGGCTCAGGCCACCACATGCCAGGACAGCCATGCACAGAGGACAAAGGCAATCCCAGCCATGCACAGCACAAGGCACAGTTACGGCTCCTGCCTGTCCACAGCCTGGCTGTCCCATAGGCAGGTGATGCTCCTTATTTCCACCCCATTGGGTGGGAAGAGAGATGCTCCCTGGTGGGCTGGGAYAGCACTTAGGTAAGACCCCTTGGGATATGGCTGTCAGATGCACCTCTTTTGCGTTAGCAGCTTCCTCCCTCTCTGCGTTCAGGCTTGCTCAAGAAGAATCCCTGTCTCTGTACCGATGTTATCTYGGTCAGCCACACCTTGGGCAGCAGCTAAAGCACGTCAGAGGGATGGGCTGAGCCTATAGGACCACATCCCCACTTCCCTCTCATGTCTGCAGCTGTGAGGGGCAAAGGTGAGACACATAAAAAGAAAGCACACAGCAAAACAGGACGGGAGCAAAACAGTTCTTAGCCAGACATGTCTGGAGATAAGGATTCACTGAATGTGTGGGAGGAAACCCAGGGGATTTCCCACAGCCAAAGGATGAAAGAGGGTTAAGATGAGTTTTTGCATAGCCTTCCTTCTCCTGGGCTTGGTAGGGCCATATCTACCAACAACACATGGCTACCCCAAGGTCTCTCCTTGGTACCAGAGGGGAAGAGCAGGACTGCAGGAGG
The DNA here is from genome assembly GCA_018881555.1 of Amblyornis subalaris. Lineage (NCBI taxonomy): Eukaryota > Metazoa > Chordata > Aves > Passeriformes > Ptilonorhynchidae > Amblyornis > Amblyornis subalaris. Next base: position 910,247 of record JACAXG010000070.1, read on the forward strand.
CCACCTGCCACCGGCAGCCCCCAGGGTGCTGGGACGTAGAGTGGAGACGATTCCCCTTTCATCGCTTCATGTTCCTGGCTCCAGGACTGAGCTGGCAGACCCAGGAAGGAGTCAGGCCAGGAACAATATAAGGGAGCTGAGCATGGAGAAACCTGCAGTGAGGGTCTGGAGGAGAAGGATGGGGACAGCTTACATTCTGGTTGAGAGGTACTCAAAACAGTCCTGCAGTGAGGGGCAAGGCAAAAGGGGCTCGGAGGGCTCAGCTCAACCACTCTCCCACCCCAAATGCCACCCTGCACTTTACAGGAACTCCTTTCCCCAAGGAGAGTCTGAGCCCAGGGCTCACTCATTTGTCCCCAAAACAGGGATGCTTCTGGAAGAGCAGAAAAAGCTGGAAGTCAAGCAGCAGTGAGAGCATCTACCTGCAGCAAACCCCTGCCTGCTGCCACACAGCCACCTCCTGCATCCCATGGCACCTTAACCTCCCAGGAGAGAGGCTGTCCGTCCAGCTCTGGCTCCTTCCTGTATGGAGCCAGATGCAAAGGTGCAGAGCTGGCAGGTCCCTCAGCAGGCAAGAGCTGCCCAAACCCAGTGGGAGCTGCTGAACTGCTGTCCCCCGAGCAGCTGGGAGAACATCCCCAGAGCTGGATCATGTGAGCCTTGCCCTCGCACCTGGACAGCCCAGCAGAAGGCCTGCAGCAGGCTGCCAGCCCTGTTTGGAGGGCTGGCCCGGGGGCAGAGATCATTTTGCTCCCTCTCAGCAGTTTTTTGGAGGCTAGTCTGGGCTGCACAGCTGTTTTCAATTTAGTGGAGGACAGAGAAGCGAGACCAGAGCCAGAATATAATCTTCCCTTGGTGTCACCATCTCCCCAGCTTCCAAAATTTGGAGGGGCAATTCCTCCCTGCTGAGCAGCAGCCCCCTTGGCAGAAGCTGGGACAGACACACAGGAGCCAACCACCACTGGCCTGTGGCGAGTCGAGGTTGGCTCCATTCTGTGCATGTCAGCTGTGCCCGGTGGCCAGGACAGAAATACATGGGCTATTTTGGGTCCCCACAGACCAAAGTGGCCTTTTGCTTATAGGCCAGCTCAGAATAGGGGCCCTGGATGACCGCTGCTTTTGGCATGAAATGCCCGCAGCCCTGCTGAGAAAGGGGATGGAGAGCATGGAATTGGGTTTTGGGACCTGTCAGGGTCCCGTGCAGTCTCTCTGACAGCCGCTTATCGTGCCAAGATCCTGCTCACTGACTGGACAGCCACAGCATCTTGCAAACCCCRAACTGGCTTTATCTGCTGAATGCAGCTATTTCACAATGGATACGATGGCTCGACTCCAAGAGACAGGGAGGGTCTATCACCTCCTCACCTCAAAAACCCACTCTGTCCCAGCCAAGGGGCACCCCACAATCCCCACAAACAAAAGGAGGGAGAAGGGATGGACACCCTGTTTGGGTCTGTTTGTGCCAAATCCAGTCACTTCCAAAGCTGCAGCCATCTCCAAACAGTGGGGTAAAGCCACTCCCACAAGTCCTAGGAGTTGAAGGGACTTGAGGAGCCACACATGCCTGCACATTTTCCAGCTGATTTTAAACTGGGCTGAGGGGAAGATGCTGCCTGCTGAGAGCTGGGTTTGCCATATCCCTGCTCTGTGGCAGACACAGAAGAGCTGTGTGGGCAGCCCACGAACTGTGGACCAAGGAATGGAAAGCCAAGGAGGCAGCATGCTGTCAGTGCTGTGGTGCAASCAAAGGAGTTGGAGCAAACACCCAYGGCGGAAGCACCATCTCTGGTACCCTCTTCCCTCCTCCCTGAATATCTCGGCTTCCCCAAACAGCCTGGCAGGACTAAGGTCTCACATGAGGAGCCAAAGCAAGGCTCGAGGCAAACACCTCCTTCGGAGCAAGTAAGTCAGAGCCTGAACCTCCCACCCTTGGCACTGGCCTTGGCTAAACCGCGGCAAACAGGAAAATCTTTATGTAAGTAGGATCAGGCAGGGAGAGCAAACAGGAGGTGGGGAACGCTGTGTCTGCCCAAATCCCGTCAAAACAGAGTCTCCCACACAACCAACAATAATAAGTCCAGCCTCAAGCTGAGAAAGAGCAAGTCACATCCCCTCCAAATCCCAGCCTGTGCTGCTACATCCGTGCAACCAGCCACCGCCCAGTGTGCCACAGCCACAATATCACAGCCTGTTTGGGACCCTGAGTATCCTCAGGATGTCTCAGGGAAACACGGAGACCTCTGGATGAGAGCCACCAAGTGCTCTGCTCATGTGGAAATGGCACTTTGCAGCCACTGGCATTGGCTTGCAGGCTCCCCCAGCCTCTCAGCCTACTCCATTAAGCATGTGGGAAGCAGAGGAGGTGAGCGCAGCTCTAGATGCCCTGCTGGGAGACCCAAGGTTACAGTAGCCTCCGCTGAGGTGGGCTGGCCATCTGGCAAGGTGTCCTGTCAGGGCTTGCCTGGGTGTCTTAATACGCTGGATGCTGATGCACTCACACAGTGATGCCAGGTGATAGGGAGCCCAGGGGCTGAGCCCTGCTAAAGCAATCCCTTCTGACACGCTGCATCCCCCTCACAGCCACAGCGAAGGAAGGGAGGGACAGCTGGTAGCAGAGAACTTGTGTTTGTGTATCGATGGCCAGGCTATTTACTGCTGTTGGGTTTTGTTTCTGGTCGAAGGCTCCACTTTTGGAGCAAGCCCAGTTGCAGAGCCCAGGCAGGGGGAACACGGTGCTCTTCCGCACCTCCCTTGTGCCCCCGCAAGGCACAGATTCTGGCCCACATCACATGGGCACCCCATACCTGCTGCCTCCCGGGTAACAGCCCTATCTAGGAACATGCTGTGAGATCAATGTCCTGATGTGGTTCACCACACAGACACACCAGCCTTGAGTTGCCGAGGAGTGGGTGTGAAGATGGGAAGGAGAAGCTGCAGGGTAGGGTGGATCACTTCATAATAGCTTGGCTGTGKTGCCGTTGGTCTGTCTCCTCCTGTGGTTAAGGGATAACAGTCCCGCTCTCATCAGGATGCCACAAGACCCACCCAACCCTGCCATCCTCACTCACAGCCCAACAACTACAAACCCTGATGGGATGAAAGTACCATATACTGTGTGCATCCTGTGGCARTGCACTCCCTGTGGGGGCAGAGGTCCAGTCCAGAGCAAATACCATCAGGGAGCTGAGAGTACAGCACTGAGAGAGGATAAAAAAATGGAATTGCCTCCAATTTGGTCCTGAGGCCAGGAAATGAGAAGRCCTGTTATGGGCAGAGCAGGCAAGGCAGATAAGCCTGGCATCTCCTTCAACCCTGAGCAGGACCGAGAAGCCAGGTGTGTCACCAGTCCCTCCCACCTCCCTGGCTGTTCTCCAGGGGTTATCCCCAAGCCTAAAACAGGAGAGTTCCTCTCATGAGGGTTTCCCATGACCATGAATAAAAACTGTAGCAAAACTCCAAAGCCCTCATGGCCTTGAGCCAGGTGAGCAGGCCCCCAGCTGCAGGTGTAAATTGGTTCTGTGTCCCCGCATGGTGTCAGTGGTTGGGTGTGCTAGGCATGATGAACCAGGCAGGGATGAGGACCATGTTTGGAGCCTCGGCTTGGGCAGCAGTGGAGAAGCCAAGCAGGGTAGCCCAGGCAGGACACCCCTCTCCCCTGCAGCCTTGCAGAAGACTGGGGCCACTTCAGTGTCACTCTGGGGACGCAGATAAACACTCAGGTTGATGGCTTGCCCTCGGCACAGGACGGCTGATGACACAGTCCTGCTGCCGTGACTGAGCCTCAGTACATGGCCAGAGCGGCTGCTCACCGGGCAAGAGGCTGCTGGCACGACCCTCCAGTCCTGCTGCTGCTGCCCACCCAGCCACATCCCTCCCAGCCCTGCTCTTCGCCTACAGCCCCTGCCAGCCTCCTCCCTCTGCAGCTTCCTGATCTGCTCACTCCATGAATTTCCAGCTGGAAATTTCACAGCGAGGTGCCTTCCTATCAGACTAATCCTAAAGGAAATGAACCAAAGCAAACCTCACTGGCAGTCGTGTGGTGGGAAGAAGGCAAGAAGGCTCTGCAGAAATCTGCCTGACTTCCTGCTGGCTGCTTCTGCACGGGTGGGCAGGCAGGCAATAGGTCTCTGCTCCCTTTTGACCCCAAGGAAAGCTGGCCTCCTGGAGATGAAGCCTGACTGCACTCACTCACAGCTTAACCAAGAGGCTGAAAGAGAGCGTTGAGCACTGCACCCAGAATGCCAGGCTCATCAATTTGTGTCACAGTTCGTGCATGACAGCCACACATACCCAGAGCTTTGAGCCTCCCATTTCTTAGAGATTGGTGGAGCTGGGGAAAAGCCTGCTCCAAGCCAGAGCAGGACCAAAAGGTCACAACAGTAATGTTTTTCACACCACCACCATCAGCAATGAAATTACAAAGGGCTATTAGCATTATTCCTACATACCAGCTTCCCTTGTCTCATGGGAATGCAAATCCTCAGACGCATTCCTCAGGCAGCATCAGAGCTCCGCTCCCACATGGGGACCCCAGAGCCCATGTACAGCCCCCCGACTAGGTCTGCAGAATCTGGAGTGGGAGATGGGGTGCAGTACTGTGCTGCAGCCTCAGCTGRGGCACTGAGGTCCCTCCAGACCACACATCCTGAGGTAACCAAACGCACCTCAACAGAGTAGGGCTCTGCCCCTACTCTGCACACTTCTTTCCCCATCGCACATCTTGCACACTCTTAACCTAGGAAGCAATTAGTCTTTATAGCACTGCTTAATCAAATCAAAATAGCTGTGTGGCTGGTGAAAACCCTGACTCCTGCCCATCTGCAAATGCCTGTAGCTCACTCTGCATAGTGCTTTGGGCCTCAGCTTGCTGGCAGCCAAGTACGAGTTAGCGTGGAGATGTGACTCCGAGAGCTGTCCTGCAGCCCCGAGCAGCGCAGTGCTGGGCTGGCAGGTGTCTCAGGACAGAGCTCGGTGCTGGGGACACTCAGGAAGGCACAGGGAGGTAACCAAGGCTTACGCTGTGGGGTCAGTACGGAGCTGGCAAGGACCACAAGCAAACAGCATTCCACAGATGAGAGCGGGTGTTGCAGCTTCCTTAACACTTGCCAAGGACCTGGATGTTACACTGAACAAAAACAACCAGGATCTACCTGTGTCACAGAGGAACCACCAGAAGCTGTTTGCTGGCTTGCCAAAGCCAACAGCTGGTGCGTTCCCATTTGGACAGGGCATACAGGTGGTCCTGGGCTCCCTCTGTCCTGATGGCCTGGTCCCTAAGCCCTGCCTCTGCCAGGGGAGCTGCGAACGAAGCTGGGCAGAGCGAGGAAGGTGCAGCATAGGAGTGGGTGAACGYGTGCCTTGTCCTCCGCACCCTGGCTTACCCCCATACCACAACAAGGAATAAGACAGGTCAGGCCAGGGCAACAACAAAGCCTGTGGCTCATCTTCAAAGAGGAAGAGGCTCATTAACACCTCCCAGCCAAAGATAATGAGAGCAGGGATGCCATGCTGGGGAATTGATGCCAGCAGTTAATTATGCAGCTTGGTGAGGAATGGAGAAGAGGGACAACTGCGGGATGGAGGTGCCATACTGTCCTGTGTGCTGGTGCTACATTTACTGATTCAAGCTGAAGTGAATTTCTTCAGCCTCCTCACTCCAGGTATCTGGCACAGTGTTAGCCTCCACCTCTTGTCTGCAGTAGCTGTGGAGGGAAGAGTCACCCTGCAAAGCATCTTCTGGGGCCGATGTTACAGCCCTTGGTGCTAAACAGAAAGTGCCTTTGCTGTGTGGAGACCTTCTTGGTGAGCCAAGAGCAAGCCTACTGGTCTTTTCCAGGAGCAAAAGGCAATGGCAGGAGCAGGAGCGCTTTGGAGGGCACGTGTGTGGTGTCAGCACTGGACTAACACTATCAATGGCCCATAAGCTGCACTCAGACAACCAATGAACCCAAGGAAAAAGCATCCCTGCCACAGTCACATCCTGAGATAGCTTTGTAGTGAAGGAAGGCTCGAGGGAGCCTGAGGCTTGCAGGGGCTGCTGAGTGGAAACAATGCCTCCAAGCTGGGATGTGGTGCAGGAGAGTGGGATTTCCCATGTCGGCACTCACGGAAGTCCCTCAACTGTGTCTGCTCTCAACAGGCAACCGAGGGGCCATTGGGCTGCTTTCTGTTTCAGACCAGTCGGGAAGTGCATCCAGCTGCGGCCAACAGCTGCACAAATTCCTCCTGTAGCCCCTAGCCGTGGGGATCAAGGATACAGGCTTTACTTGTCTGCGATCCCACAGCTCCAGGGCTTAGCCGCTGTTGCCTTCCCACACAGCCCGCAGTTCCACAGCCCATTCCCCAGAGGCAGATGGAAGGGCTGGTGAGTACAGGCAGGGACTGTGTTGGTCTGGCAGAATTAGCATCTAGCAGGGGTGTGAGGCTCAGATTTAACTACAGGGGTGAGGAGGACGGCACAAAAGGGCTCTACAGGAGCTCTTGGCACTCCTGCCTGGACCAGTCTCTCCATTAACGCTGATGGTTTACTCAGGAATGGAAATAAACACTCACTGAAATCTTCCACAGCATCCCACAGCCAGTTGGGAGCATTTTCTTGAGCAGGACCTGGAGCAACCCCGACCCAGCAGTTTTTCTGCCAGCCAAGGGGGCTCTGCCCCACTTCTCGCACAGCAGCACATGGCACCCTGCYCACGCACCCGCCAGCGGAAACCCACAACTCCTGCCGGCTGAGGCGTGCTGGCGACACTGGCACATGCGCCAGCGCTCGGCAGGGATGTGCACCTCTGCAGCCGGAGGACCGCTGCACAAACTCCTCGGAGGAGTCCTGCATCCCAGGTATCAGAGCATCACAGCGCTTGGCATCCCCAGAGCCACGTGCTGGCCGCTCCACTTCGCATCCCCAAAACTACATGCTCTCCCCCCGGCAATAACTATGAAAGTGGGGATTTGTAGTTGCCGTGCAAGGTAGCAAGGAAGAAAACCCGCCAAAAAAGCAGCATCTATGCATCATACACCCACTCTCCTCTAAGCCGCGACTCGCACCCCTCCTCTCCCCACGCTGAGGCGCCGGGTCCTGACCTCGGGATAACCCCCCGCTTCCTCCGAGGGCTCCCCACTCACCCAGCAGCTTTGAAACGCCGCGCGGAGCCTCGGAGGGAGCCGGGGTGGCCAAAAGCTCGGCGACTTTGAGCCAATATCTTGAATGCGGGCACCCACCGCTGCCTGCCGGCCCCAGCGCCTTCTGTCCGCGGTGCGGATGGGAAACTGCCGCCTCCGTCCTCTGTAAACTCCTCCTCCGCCTCTTGCCGCCTTCAGCACCACGCGGTTCCCGCGTGGGAGAGGCGGCAGGTTTTCCCGCTTCCCGCCCCTTCTCTGTCMCCCCGCGCCCCCGGGACAGAAGGGGAAAGTGGAGCCGCGACCCCTCCGCGGGCAGCCGTGCGCACCTCGGGCTGGGACTCACCTGCGCCGCGCTCTCCGCGCCTCTCCGAGCCCTGCTGCCGTCCCTGAACCCGGCACCGCCCGCCCGTGGCTCCCCCCCTTTCCGCGCCTACCGCATCTCCACGCCCCGCAGCTGGCGGGAAACCCCCCCGGCCCGCGCCTCGGCTGCTGCCTGGGGGGAGGAGAGCAACTCCCCCCCCAACCCCGGAGCTGCACCCAGCGCCGGGTTTGTGTTCATATCCACGCGTTAGTAAATATTATAGCTATAAAGGSAGATATGCATTAAATTATGGCTCTAAATGGAGTGTGAACTGGCCCCGCTCGCTACGTTCCTCACTTGTCCCCCACGCGGCATTCTAATCCAGACAAAACCACTCTCTGCTGGCAGTCATCACCTAAGGGTGTAATACATATACATATTTATATGGATGTGTATATATACGTACACATATACATATACACAAATATATATGTGTATACAGACCTATACACACACACACACACACACACACACATACACATAACTGTCTTGAGTTAGTGATCTAGTGGGTGTCATCCCTGCCCATGGCAGGGGGATTGGAACTTGATGATCTTTAAGGTCCCTTCCAACCCAAACCATTTATGATTCTGTGAGTCACAGAGAAGACCAAAGACAGATTTTTGTGCTGTGTATTCGTGGTGGTGCTAGCCAGGATCGCAGGCAATGTGCAGAGCCCTCTGAAACTTAGCAATCCCCCTGTATTCCGAGGATATAAGTAACGTGTGTGTTCAGTATCCAAAGGGCAGGCACAAACTCTGAGATGTGTTTTTCAGGCTGCCGCCTCCAGGCTCCTATCTCTCTGGAATAGATATCTACTCCACTGTGATAAAAGCCTGTTGCTTAGCCAAAGTGCAAACGTGGAGGAGTCCTCAGGTACTTTGTCCCTCATCAAAGGGGAGTGCACCTGAATTCAACCTCATATCCATGTGGTTAAACAGTCACATAAATATTCTTTTTAATATAGCTGGGTGTTTAAAGGAGCACAAGGCCCTCCTGGCTCTCTCTGTTCACCTACACTGCGCGGCCACAGGCAGTGGCACCAGGAAGTCCCTGCAGCATTTTGACCATTAAAACATTTGTTCCATTAATAAACAGCCTCAGAAAATTCTCTGCAGATGGTGATCAGTTTGGGTTAGAAATCAAAACCAGAAGTTAAAACACCCCCGAAAGCTCTGGCAGATTCCCGTTCTCACGCTCTCTCAGCAAGATGATCTCTAACATACATCTCCCTGCAGAATCCAAGCATCGAGCTTGTATTTTAAGACAGACCTACAAAACATTGCCACGTAAGCAAAAAGTCCTCAAAGCCCAAGAAAAAGGCAATGGTAGCAGGGCTGAGACAGCTACCAGTGCCTTCTAATCTGCAACGATGACACTGCGGAGTGTTGCCCTCAGGAAGAGACCTCTTTGCTGATCTGCTCAGTAGCAGCCTCCTAGCAGCCTCCGCAGCTGGATCTCTCCCTCTGTGCTGGTGGTGGATATTTGTCATGGTTATGGGCTTCTGGGGTGAGATAGTGGGGTGCACTAACAACATGAAGGGAACTGCAGACAATGCTGTCAGATAGTAAGACGGGAAGCTCTTTTCTGAAATGTAAGATTCATATCAGATCAAATTAAATTTAAAAGCTCTCATCTCCAATTAAAGCTCCCAGGCTGTGTCTTCCAGGCATGTCAGATCCAAGCCCTGGGCCTGCCTTTCCTCAGCCCCCTTTCCCTAAGCCATTCTAATCTGAAAGGTCTTCTGGTTAAGCTGCAACACAGACAAAACCTCTCCTCTCCTCACCTTGCCTCTCCTCATCTTGTCTCTCATCTCCTATCTCCTCTCTTCTCTGCGAAATCCAAACAAAACAGAAAGGCAAGGTCTCCTGCTTTGGGATGCCTCACCTCCTCTTTAGCTTTGAGATGTGCCATGCTGTCACCCCCAGAGTCCCTCAAGCCCCCTTGGCAGTCCCTGGGACACTGATGCCACAGCACCCTGGGCCCCATGTTTCTCCTTGTGATGTCCACACTTGCTGCTCAGCAGCATGGGCTAAAACTTGAGCATCTCTACAAATTTATTTTTCTATATAAGCTCCAACTTTAACTCGGACTAAAAGCTGTGTGAACCAACTCCCCCAGGAACTTGAGCACAGGGTCCAGACTGGCAGTGCCCAGCCAAACTGACACTGTGCTTCCAGAAGCCAGGACAAGGCTCTCAGCATCATTATAGCCTCAGACCTCATCGAGAGGAGAAACACCACAAAATTTACCTTTGAGTGGATATTCCAGGAAGTCTTTGCTTCAGGACAGGGTGGGTGTAGCCGCTGCCTCACCCCAGGCTTTCAGCAGCAGGGTGCGTAGCACTTACCATCACCAAAGTACAGGATTAAATGTTCTCTAATTCGCAGCTCTGGTCCTGTCTGCACAGCCACTCCCCCAAGTACTGGAATCAACATCTCTCAATAGAGACATCTCTCACTGGAGATGGGGGGGTTTGAAATCCATTAGCGCTGAAAAGCGTCCCAGCCACCGGTGACCGCAGGCAGACAGGAGGCCAGCAGATAGACCCGGGGGGAGGCACGGAGAAAGGCAGCTTCCAGCTCCTAAGTACAGCACCGGCCGCTGGCTGCTTCCCTGCACGGACCTGGGACCCACCCACCACCGACTTGCAGGATGGGGTCTAAAGACATCTTCTTTGGGGCAGGCAGGAGACCTGGAGCGAGCAAGACACCGTGGGGTGAGGAAGGCTAAGGCTGGGAGAGAGTGAGTGTCCCTTAAAATCCAGCCCTGGCTGGTGCAGGACAGGAGATATTTAGCTCAAGATTTTCTTCTTCCAAGAGGCACTTCAGCCCCTCAGGGAGCACGTCTGCTCCCAAGAGCGATGCAGGTCCTTGGGCTGTGTAATGCCAAGGCCAGCATGCAGTCGCAGAGGGGTGACACCTCCTCTACAGTGTACGGGAAGGTAACAAATTGCACAGCCAGTAACAACTCCTTTATTGCCCCACAAACATGAGCCCTTGCTGCAGGGCCAAGCTGCCTTGCTTCATCTTGGYGAAGGTGTTGTGTTTGCAAAACCCTCTGTTCCCAAGTGACTCTCATGTTATCATCTTCACCTCTGCGTGTACAATAACAAATGTCCTAGAGGAAACAAACAGCTACGAAAACGATCTCTGCCCCAAACTGGAAACAGCTGTGCTTTGCCCAGCACTGGTACTGGGTCCACCACTGTACGGACCCACAGAGCTAGATGTTTCTCCGCAGTGCAATTTGGGCAAGGAGAAAAGGCAGCCTTGAGTGGGGCCCAGGGGCTTGCTGCATTCCCACCCTCTCCATCCCCAAGGCAGCAGCACACTGCCAAGACACGCTGCTGCTGTTGGCAGATTGCTGCACTCCCCAGAGCAAAGGGAGAAGGCAAGAGAGGAAGGCAGCCAGCAAAGCCTCTCCCTTACATAAGGCTGGGAGTCCCATGGACATGCTTCCCAGAACATGCTGGTGGGGCTCAAGCTGCCCGGCCCTTGGAGTTTTCTTTCTGAAAGCTCAAACGTGCACTGCAGGCACTGCTACGCCATCACCTGGAGCCCAATTTGTACGCTCTGCTCACAGCTAGTCTGTAACAGGCAGAACAAACAGGCGAAGTGCTCTCCCTTCAGTGACGCTTGCTGCCAAACCTTTCACAAAAGCTGCTATTTTTTTCTCCCCTCTTGTAGCAATTGCCTGCTTTAACTAAAGCTATGAAATCCAAAAGGGAAAAACAAACAAACAGCTGGTTTGGAAAGCAAGAGCAAAAAGGGAGATTTATTCCAGGCAGTGGATAATGCATCACATGAGCTGAAGGAATATTTTTGGTGCCTCTTGGGCAATATCTGAGTTTTAGRGCCTGAGGAGCTAGGCAGCATTTGCAGGCACTTAATGTTTCCAGAATCCTTTACACTTGGCACCCACGTCGACCGTTTTCCTTGGAGATTTGCAAGCACTTTGCAACCATACATTAATTAACCCACCAGCCCTCCTCTGCAATGAGATTTCCCTTTCCCTCTAACCTGCCTGTCCCCTAAGGGGCAGGGGAAACTGAGGCATGGTGAGGCCATCAGCCTGCAGCAGGGGTCAGGCCAGGGGGCTGCATGCCATCCAGCTCTCCTTTCCATTGCAAACCCACCCTTCCATTTGCAAGCATGACCCGCAAGTGACTGCATTTCCCTCCCTTGGGTGCTGCCTGCCCCATTCCAGAGGAAAGCACGGTCAGTTTAGCTCAAAGAACCTCTGCACTGGCCCTCAGTGCCATGGAGCAGAGAAAGAGAGAGCCAGTATGTCTAAAAGGCAGAGCAGGCAGGCAGGAGTGGAGCGGCAAGCAGATTAGCAGCTGCATCCGATTCTCTGCACGTGTGACAAGGCAGTAGAGCACAGCCATATTGGGAAAGGGGGAAAAGAGGCATTTTAATCAGCTGCATGGAGGGAAACATAGAAGATGCTGAACCTCTGTCAAGTGCCAGCAGGTTATAACCTCTTAGCCAATGGGCCAACCCACTACAGGCTCCTGGGAATCCAGTTATAGTGAGACTACAATGATTGTCAACAAAGCATCTCGGCCTGTTGCCGAGGTCAGTGAACAGCTCAGCACTGACTGTTTTAGTTTTGCTGTTCCCTTGCTGGTCCTGGCTGACCCTGGAGCAGGGTCCTGGCTGAAGAACTCCTGGCAGACTCTTTTTGGAGCAGGAGTTGTCTGGTCATTGCTTGCAGGACTCCTGATGGTGACCCCTGGCCTCTTGGTGCCCTGCCCTGCATTTCAAGATGAGGTGTCAGGGCAGAGGTCATGCTCACCTGATGGCCTGGGCCTTGCTGGGATGAGGTGGGGAAGGAGTGGGCCGTGATACCCTCCTGAGCTCTGCCTGTGGCACAGAGATCCAGCTGGCACATCACCGCTTGCAGGGAGCCACACACACCTCCAGCATCCCGTCGTCCCTCTGCTTCCTTGCACGACCCGACCTGCAGGGACAAAGTCAGGCAGCTGCCTGAGACTTCTTCACTAGTGGGCTGAGGGCAGCAGGAACTTGCTGCCAGCAGAGGAGCAGCCCTGGGTGAAACCCTGCAAGGAAAGGCAGGGGAGAGGGAGGCACTTGCTTCCAATCAGCCCCACCACCTCCCCATGTTGAGCATCCCCCCATGCTGGTAGCACTGAGATGCAACAGGGTGATACCAGTACCACTAAAGGACTCACAGCCCTGGTGAGCAAATGGTCTGGAGACAAGGAAGGGCCTCCATGTGCCTCCAGCCCACTGGCAGCAGCAGGGCCATGGGTGTTTTCCAGCTGGGCAAGCAGAAACAAATCGCATTGTCCGCTGATCGCGCACAGCTCAGCAAGGGGCCCATGGTGCCCACAGGGTTCCTGGGACCCGGCATGGACAGTGGGGTCCAGTCCCCTCTCAGGCTGCTTAAAGTGGGGGGCTTTGTGCCCAGTGGGGCAGCAGCATCTTTGGGACACAGGGTGTCTCCCTGCAGTCAGTCTGGGGGCACACAAGCCCCYCTGCCCAAGCCACTGCTGAGGGTCTCCCACCCTCACCACCTCCTGGTCACAATCCTTCCCAGAGCAATCCCTCCCTCCTCCACCCCCATCCCTCTGCCTCCCTCCCTGCACCTTTGCTGCCCTCTCCTGAGCTCCAGCTGCCCATTTACTTTCTCCTACAAGCATTTAGGCAGTAAGTACTGACTAATGACACCAATTAGCCGCGGAGCTGCTGGGTGCTAGTTATTGAGTGACAGCTGTACAGCCACCGGCCAAGGGTGAAATGTTACCTCACAGCAGGCAATTTCCACCYGACAGGGCCCAAGCTGAGGCCTGGGTAAACTCAAGACACACAGTCCAGGCTCCCACTCGTACCCGAGGAGCCAGGGTTAAGCCCTGGATCAGCGGCATGCAGGAACACCCTGTGGCATTCAGAAGTGGTAGCCCTGGGGCACAGGCCACTCCAAGCACCCCGTGTCACCCTGTCATGGTGTCACACCAGGTCTCCTTGGCGGAGAATGGAGCTGGCGCGGGCAGAGGGAACCACACTCTAGTCAAGGTCATCTGGCCCATTGAAGCAGTGCTGGGGGCACATCCTGCTCCTTAGCTGGCAGCACCAGTCTCCCACGATGGAGCAGGGCCATTAAGGAAGGAGCTGGCTGGCACTCAGCCACACTTGTAAAACACCGCAGGGGAGCTGTGGGCTGCTGGGAACCAGGGAACCTGGCAAGAGGAAGAGGGGTGGCAGCTGCTGTGCGGTGCCATTCCCCCACTTTGCAAAGTCCATCCACACCCCAGTGGAGGAAGGTACTCAGCAGCTCTCTGGATCTCCAAGAACCATCTAATAGGCAGAAGAAGCCTTTCTGGAGGGTGGGTGAATCTCAGCCCTGGAGGATACCCTAAAGCCATGGCTCCCCATCAGCCTTCCCAAGGCACCTTGGYGGCAGCGGGCAGAGCCATGCTCCAGCTCTCAGGGAGTGCTGCTGCAGCCAGAAGCTGCCCATCCTGCATGGCAGGGAAGGACCAACGTGCCTACCTGCTCTCCCAGCCAGCCTGCTCCCTGGGAAGGCATTGTGGCCACCGGCACCACGGAGACCATGGCACATGGCCACCTGCAGAGTAGAGGGCTCCAAACACAGGTCCAGGAGCTCTCRCAGCCGTGCCAGCCCTGCTCTGTGCCTGGCCCAACAGTTGCTGGCTGGCGTGGAGGAATTCCGCTCTGTGCAAACGTCTGGCAGGGCTGACTAAATCCTGTCTGGAAACTAAGTCCATCCAGTCATGCTTTCCCCTTTGGGCGAATCAGCAGTGGAGCTGTGGCTGAATGCTCCCAAACATCCCCCGGGGAGGTCTCCAGGAGGGCCCTTTCCCACAGCTTCCAACAGTACCAGCCGTTCATCATTTTTTCCTCTTGCCAGTCATGCTTCCGCAGGTTCCCAAGCCGAAACGAGGCCCCCAGGCCACCCAGCGGAGCACAACCACGGCACATCAAAAGRAGGGCAGGGCGAACCCACGACCAGCAGCCCAGCCGCCAGGGTACCGCTGGGACTGCCCTTCCCCCTTCCTCAGCCCTCTGCAAAGCTGAGCGGCCACCCGTGGGCAGAGAGCGCTCTAACACGGACCAGGGAGGAGGAGACCGTCGGGAGGCCCCGCACCCCTCACGCGTGGGGCTGGGGCGCGCGGCCGGGAGCCTGCAGTGCCCCACGCCGGTGCTGCCGGGGGAGCGCGGTCTGGCCGTTCCCGCTCCGGGCCCCTTCCCGCCCCCGCCGAGGAGCTGCCGCCCGACGCCCAGGGCCTCTGGGGGGGTCTCTGGGGGGCCCCGGGTGGGCCCCGCGCTGAGCACCCGCAAACTCGTGCCGGTGCTGCCTCCTGGCGGCGGCGCGGGCGGCAGGCGCGGGCCCCTCCCCCGGCGTGCCCGGAAGCACGGGGAGCCCACGGGGAAGGAATTAGCCGGCTGCGGGCTTAAGAGGCTCCGCGGAATGCGGGAGCGAGTGTGGGGAACGGGGAGGGGGGGAGGGGGGGCGCAGCAGTGCGGAGCCGGTGACCGGTGGGAGAGGGTCTGGCGTTCCAGGGCGGGGAGGCATCCCACGCCACCCCTCGGGCAAGGGATTCAGGGAAGGGTAGGCGCGGCCCCGAACGCTGGGCTCACCATGAGGATGAGGAGGCAGTGAGCTGCAGCAGGGAGACGGGGGAATCATCAGCGCTGGGAGCCAAGTGCGCAAAGTGGGGCAAGGCASCCCAAAGCGTGGGCTTGTGTGTGCTAACCCATGGGGGAAATGGGAATGAGCGGTAGCCAGGAAATCGGGGGGTGAGCAGGGAAGTCCAAGGGCAGAAGCTGGAGCTGTTTGTTTGAAGGTGGTTTACAAAAACAGTTTGCCTGTAGGTAACATACTGTGCAGAAGGGCGGGGATAGTGTTAGAAAGCAGATTTCAGGGTCAGGTTGAATCACATGTGGACACAACACTATGACAGTCACTCTGAACTCTGTCCTGTGGGGCTGTACTTGCTGCTTAGCTGTAGGCCACAGAGAAAGGAGTCCTGGCTGGTCCTCTGAGAACCCTATGTCCCACAGGGATGGGATGGGATGGGGAAAGGCATGAGGTGCACCTCCTCAGCATAGCTTACTTCTCAAAAGGCAGCTTGCCTGCTTCTCCCCTTGGTCTTGGGCTATGAGACATCCAGGACCACCCTTGCCACTGGCCAAGTGCCTCAGGGACAAGAGGGGCTCCTAGCACTACCCTCCCAGGGGCTCATGGCCTCAGGCTTACTCTTTACATCCAAACTCATCTGATAGGGACCCAGTCTCTGGGGAAAGAGCCTGCTTGTCTAACACTGCTGCCCAGACCCCGTAAATCTCTTGTCTGGCAAACCAGAAAACAAAAGTCAGCCCTGACAAGTGGTGGCTTGCTTCCCACAAAGATACCCCTTCTGGGGAGGACGTGCAGACATTGCCAACTCCCTGTCTTCTCCGCTCTCCACATAGGATCTGCCATCTCCAGAGGATGCAAGCAAAAGTCTCACCTGGCTTTTGCTAGTGCTGTGTCCTGGGACGGCAGAGCTGGGAATCTTCACGGCAGAGCTGAGCTGCTATGAAGTGCCCAGCAGTGCTTCTGCTGGCCCTGCTTTGCATCTGCAGACATGGAGGTGCTGGGTTTCCCCCAAAAAGCCAGGCTTCTCAAGAAGAAAAAGAGTTCCACAAAAGCCTGGCTTCCTGGAGAGCCCTCGAGTGTCTTGTTTCTAACAGTAGCTCAGGGCAGGGCTCCCTGCTCTGATGCAGGACAAGCTGCTGTCTGCATCTCCCATCCTGCTGCTCCCAGCCATCGTAGCTTGCCTTCAGGGATGCTCTGGCCATTCCTGGCAGGGAATGGGGGGACTTCTTATATGTCTGTGCATGAAACTGCAGGCCAGCAGCAGCACGTGGCTGTGCTCCTCCACCACATCCTCCATCACCTTCCCTGCACAAGCCTGACAATCGTGGCAGATAAGTTTCGCTATCTCCTACCACCCAGCTATGCCAGCTTCCCTCGCTCCCTACATTTTCCCATCCGTTTCAGCCCCTACAGCACCCGCTCCCTCCCGAGGACAGCACCAGGGCACTGGAGGGATAGTGACAAAAAGTCCCAATGGGGACCCTGGTTTTCTCACCTCATGCATGAAGACCTTTACTGGGACAGCAGAGCAGTGCCCTGACCTTGAGAAGCGGCACTGATTTGGGTCAAAGGCCATACTGTGAACCCTGCTCTGCCTGTACCTTCACTTCTCTTCCGCCTGCACGCGAGGTCAGGCTCCTGCAAACAAGCCTTGGGCCATGCCYTGGACTCAGAGGGCAGCCAGGACCTCTGCGCTGGGCCAAATCACACCGAGGGCAGCCAGGGAATGGTGCCTGGGGAGAAAGGACCTGCATGGGGAATGGTGCAAGGRGGGAGGGCAAGCTCCCAGCGGTCAGCCTACAAATAGAAAGGGTCATGGGAGAGTGCCCAGCTACTGGGACAAAGGGCCTGCAAGAGGCGAATGGGGCTGCAGAAGAAACTATGGCAGGGAGGTGAGCGGTGGCACAGCCCCAGGGCCCTCRAGAACCTGGAGGGCTCCCTGGCGGTGTCCTCTTTGGTGCAAGCACCCCCGGGGCCATACAGGAACATACGAGACTGGCGGCGCAGGGAGGGAGCCAGCTCTCCGGGAAGGCTGGGACTGACACAGGAAGGTGACAGGGCCAGTAAGCGGWGACCGTGCCAATGCTCGGGTGACATCCCCACGAGCAGGGTAACCAAACGCCGTCTCCAGCTGGCTGTGCCGGGGGATGGCGAAAGGGGAGGCGTTTGTTGCTCCGTGGCACTGTGCTCCCGGGGGTCCCGCAGCGGGAGGGGAGGGGAAGGCAGCAGCACCCAGCACCGGCAGGAGCGGGAACGAGCGTGCCGGGGTCGGAGTCCCAGTCGGACAGCCGGCCACCTCCTCAGCCCCGGCTGCCCCGCACGGCCGCCGGACGGCTGCCAGGGCTTCCCCGAACGCTGCCGCTGCCGCTGCCGGGGCCCCCGCTCYGCCCCAGCACCCACCCGCTCCCGAGGCAGCCGGGACACCGCCGCGTCGCTTACACGTTTCCCCGGGCGCTGCCGGCTCCTTCCCGCGGCGCCGCCGCCTGCAGGACACGGTCCCGTCCCACAGCGCCCTGTGCCAGCACAGCCGGCCGCAGCACTCCGGGTCCTAGCGCTTCCCGCCGCGCCAAGGGCACCGCGCGGCCGGGATGGGACAGCCCTCAGCTCCGGGGCCGCCGGCACTGCAGCTCGGTGCCCCTAGCCCTCGCACTCCGCTCTGCCCCGCTCCCCTCCGCTGCATCGTCCGCACCTACGAGCGGGATGCTGCTGGGGTCGCCCCACTACCGCAGCTCCAGCACAGGAATGCCCGGTGCTCCGGCTTTTCCCCGGTGTCTCCCTGGAGCAGGCGGCTGGCCCTCCTGCCAGGGGGTCTCTGCCCCGGGAGGGGGACATAGCCGTGCTGTCCGTTTGCCTAGGCAAGAAGGGCAGGGTGCCAGCRGCCAGCCCCTCCACTGCTGCTCCCCCTTTTCGCTCCCCCCTGCACAGGGACCAGGCTCCAAACCCTCCTTACAGCTATGGGACTAGAAAGCTCCGGACCCTGGTTGAGGTCCCTCAGTGTGTGATGGTTCCAGAGCTCAGCACAGGCTCCCGGCTGCAGGGTGACCTTGCAGCAGGACTGCCGAGCAGCCAAAATGAGGGACAAGACCTTGGCTCAGTGAAGGCGGTTGGAGCCAGACCCCCTCCTTGGTACCCAGCGGAGCAAGGCACAGCAGGGACAGTGCTTGCTCTGCTCACCTCCCTGCCTGCACCCTGCCCTTACCTTGATGGCTCAGCTCTCTCGGTGCCAGATGATGCTGCCTGCAGACTCCTCACTGCCTGGTGCCAAGCAGGGTCAGGGTTTCCCACGGCAGCAGGACCAGGGTGCGAAGGCTTTGCCACCCTACAGGCTCTGCAGCCCAAGTGGGCTTCAGAGCCCTGGCACTGGCTGGGGCTGGCTGAGCACGGCTTCCGCTGGCTCAGCAGGTGGAGGCTGCATGCAYGGGCAGATTAATGGGGGGGGGAATTGGCTTCTGCCATAGAAACTACAAGCGGGATTCGTCAGCGGGTTGCAGCGGGGCCAAGTGCCAGCACAGGGAAGGGGAGAGGGGAGGATGTGGGTGGGCAGCCACCTCGGGGGGACAACGAAGCCCGTACAAGACGGGCACTGAGAGTGGTGCTGCAGGTGCCGGCACCATCCATGGAATAGGGTTATCTCTCTGATGTCACATGTCACTCCATGCTGCTGTGCTGGACTTGGGCCATGGTGGGATGCCTGTTGAGCTCCCACCTCACTGTAGGTCAGCATCGACCCCCTGGGGCCAGCGGGGGAGCCCTTAGGAGAGGACCCTGCACCCATTACCCCCTCTGCCGGGCCCCGCAGCTGCTCAGGAATGAGCTGGCATCAGCCCACCAGCTGCTCTCCTGGTATGTGCAGCCAGAGCCAGAATGCTGTGCCTTGGCCTCCTCCCTGGCCTGGACAGGCCTGGCCCCTGCCCAGGGCATCTCCCCTCCCAGCCTTTCCATCCCGCTCRTCTCTTCCCATTAAGGAAGTGCAGGCAGCTGAGGTTTGGTGCTAGAGGAAAACAGGTGTCAGAGCCAAGAGCAATGGAGCCAAGTGGAGGGTGGTAAGACACAGGGGAAGCTCAGAAAGCACCACMCCCCCCCTCCACACAGCAGCACCTCACACTGGCATTTCCTCCACCCCTCGCTGGGAACATGGAGAAAGCCCCTCTGCTGGTGACACTGGTGTGCCCATCTCCACCTCACTCCCTGCCCCAGCCCCAGGAAAACTGAAGGAGGGAGATGGGAGGGCGGGAGCATTTCTCGTCTCCCAGCCTTTACTGCAGAGCTGGGCTGCAGCCAGCACTTCTATTTTAAGCCCCACAATGTGTTTGAGGAGGCGAGTGGTGTGCACAGCCGAGCCTGACAGCCCAACAGGGAGAGGCCCTGCTACCCACGTCCCTGGAAACTTCCTTTTCTCCCTCTATGGCTGGTACATGCTTAGGGCAGGTTGGACCAGCTGCTCTTTCCCCTTCCCAGTACAGGCAGGAATCGGGGCAGCTGAAACTGGCATGGCCTGGTGAAGTTACTGCAAAAATATCTGGGTTGCAGGAAGCCCTGGGGGTCCAGCCACACATCCCTGGCCCTGTCCACGTAACGCAGCATTCACCTGTTGTGACCTAGGCTGGCAGCCATCCTGTGAGAGAGCAAGGCTGGGCAGGCCTGGCAAGGCTGTGCCAGCAGGAGTATTTACTCCGGAGGTAGCGACTTCCCTGCTGAACTCCCAGGGCAGGGAAAAGGGGCCCAGATACCCCACGGGATTAGCTGGGCTGAGTGCAGGCAGACAGGAAACACAGGACAAAGCATCCTTGTGAGAGGCACCAAACAGCTCAGGCTTTGCCCCAAGCAGGACTGAACTGTACTGCAGGGCCCTCCTCCTCCGAAGCTCCCCCCACTCCTTAGCAAGGACCACCTTGCAGAGCCCCTTTCCTCCTGTGCTGATGGCTGCTGCTGGTCAAAAAAGCTCCCAGACTAAGCATCTATTTGTTTTTTAATAAAAACCACCATCCACCCCCCTCTGCTTGTGCTGTGTGTTGGAAGGATGCCTGGGGAGCCAGCAGCACCCAGGGAGAGCACCGGGCCGGAGGGGTGCTCAGCGCCAGGCTGAGGCGGGGGGCTGCGGTGGCTGGGACACAGGGCAGCCCTGGCGCTGGCTGAAGCRGAGCCGCTTGGCACAGTCTCTCTTGTCTGGGAGGCAACGAGCCGTGAACTGGTGCTGGGAGTAGAGACCGTGCCAGGATGGTCCAAGAGGAGGATAAAAGGCAGGTTAGGGCATTTTCCCCCCTTGTCTGGGGCTCACTCTTTCTTCCCAAAGAACTTCTTGAAGACGGATTTGTTCTTGGTGCGTGGGGGGCTGGTAGTCTTGTCTGCTAGCGTGTCCCGGGGGCTCCCGGTTCGGGCCACGAAGGAGTGACAGCGTGCCCGGGGCATGGCCGACACCTGCTCCCCTATGTACAGTGTGACGGAGTAACTGCTCCCGGCCTCCACCGGCTCCTTGGGCACGGCCAGCGGGGTGATCTTCTGGTACGTGGCTGCAAGAAGGAGCAGTCAGTGGGGAGCGCAGGGTGCCAGCAGGCACTGGCAGCCCCCTAGAGCCCTCTCCAAATGGGGGCTGCAGCCAAGGGCACAGGTATGTAGGACCAGGTGCGTGCTGGAGCAGCATCGCATGCGTCCTCGGCTGCCTGTGGGGACAGAGGCAGTGGTGCCACCTTCCGGCGGTGACAGCGAAATCAGGACTGTACCTGAGGTGAAAGAGTAGGACCTCCTCTTGTTGGCCACCAGCCCATAGTCGTCTTCTGGGCAGAGGTTGTCCCACAGCCCGGGGGATCCCCTGGGTGACCACTTTTGCTCCTTTTGCCCAGTCCCCTGAGTGTTCTCTGAAGCAGAATGGAGATGTCACAAGGCAAGGTCACCACATGACACCTCCGTGTCAGCCCCAAAGAGAAGAGGGAAATGTCTGACTATCTCAGTATCCCAGGAAGCGAAGCAAATGTTCCTTTCCCCCAGCCCCATGCCCTGGGACTCCTAGCCCAGATACCATCAAGTTCAAGACTGACCGACAACCTTTGGCCTCCCTCAGTTGGCTCCCTTGTACCTCTCTGGGCTGAGGAGAGGAGCTGGGGTACAGTGGGAACCCAACCAGACAGGAAAGTCACCTGCTGCTGCCACAGTGCCGTTGGTTGGGCCATCCTGGCTGCCCAGAGGCCGCTGCAGCAGGGTGCTTGAGTGGGGTAACACCACAATCTCCTGGCTCTTGGTGGTTGTGACCTGGTGATGTCCCTGGAGGTGGGAACTCCTAGGGCTGGAAACCTTGCTGAAACTGAAAGTAGCAGAGATTTAGCAAACCAGACTGGCCCACCAACCTCCTGTTGGAGCAGCACACACTGGCAAATGTGGGAGAGAATGGTAACAAGACCTGGCTAGCCAGCTCCTGGCTACTCACCCGCCAGTACTGCCACTGCCCTCGACRTGCTGTGCCGCCGCCTGGAAGTAATCCACTTCAGGGAAACCTGGGGGCACAGTAAACATCCTGCTAGAAGCTGGCAGTGCACAGGACTGTCCCATAGAGCCAGTCACTGCTCTGGGTGCCTATGCTGCATGGCTGGCTCCTCCAACCTCCTGCTGTAGTGCCTGCTCTTGGTCCTGCCAACCAGCCTAGAATTTCATGGCAGGGTTTGAACTCCTTGGGTATGGGTACAGCAGCAGGAAGACCTCACTGTTACAGGTCTCCTTGCCTCAAGGACAAACTAGGCATTTCCAGGCCCCACAGAAGAGATGGAGGAATACCAAGGTACAATTATAATTTTACTGACATGGGCTTTTTGCTGCTGAGGCACCACTGACGTCAGTTGTGCTATTCCTGATTTATAGCTGTGTATGTGGTGTGAAAACAAAGCCTCCAAATCCTGCCTGGCAGAGAACTGCTGTTCCCGAGGCAGGCTAGGAGAATGCATAAATCAGAGGCAATATCGTGCTGCTTCTCTTCTGACCCCTCCCATCTATCAGAGGGCTCAGCGGGGGCTGCACAAACATGGTAACCACATAGAGCTGGGCCCCTGCTCTGCCAGCAAGGGCTGCTTACCTGAGTTTTGCTGCAGCTTTGAGACCCATTCATTCATGAGGGGCTGGGTGGGGGCTCTCAGGAGGTACTCGGAGCCATCCTGCAGCCTGCAGGGTGAGAACAGGTCAGCAATGATGTGGGATGCAGATACTACAGTCCCCACCAGACTGGGAAAKAAGAGAAGCAGGTGAGAAAGAAAGAAGGAAATCCTCATCTAAGTACTGGCGGTGTTGGTATGTGTCTGCCCCAGCAGGGACAGAGTGCGGAGGGCTGTGGCTACTGCCCTCACCGAAGCTACTGCTACTCACCGAAGCCTGAAGCAGTTGGTCTTCTTGGTGTACTCGGCATCTGGGGTGCAGACTGCCCCGGAGAGGTTCAGGGGAAGGGCCACCACGGAGCTCTGCAGCATAAGGGAAAGCAAGAGCAACAGCGGGGTTGGACGGCTCTGCCTTCCCTGGCCATGGGGGCCAGAGAACCCTGCTGCTAGCCCCTTCCCATGTGGCCCCAATCTTCCTCACCGCACCTTGAGGCTGTCCCTGCGGTCTTGGTAGAAGCACAGTGTCTGCCTCATCAGCACAGCATGGAAGAGGCCCCAGGCCCGGCAGCTGGCCTGTGGGACACAAGCAAGGGACAGCTGTGATACCAACAGATTTGGGAGAAGACAGATGGCCTCATGCGGCTCAAAATACAACCCAGCCCCTCTGAGGCTCTGCCCTCCTAGCATCGCCAGAAGCACTGCTGTGGTAGTTCCAGGACCATCCCTGGCTTCCCTCTATCCCCTGCCATGTCCCAGCACCCTTGTCCCCAGAAGAGCCATGCCTGTACCTTTCTCCCTCCCGTCTGCAATACGTGCTTCCTTTCCAGCGTCCCCTCCATCATCTGAAACTCCATTTTACCGGGAAGGACCTGCAAGGGCAGAGGGTGAGCAAAGCTGTGCTGGGGCTGGTGGTGCCAGCTCAGTCCACAGGCACATGGGGTCTATCTGACCCATCTCCGGTGAGCAATGCTAAGGTGGCAGTGGGATGATAATGAGGAACAGTTTCCTGACCTGTGCAGGGTCTGGGCTGTGTGTCAGTTTCAGGGGTGAATTGCTGCCTTGCCAAGTCTAAGGGTTAGTGGGGAGGGCGAGAGGGGGTGATGCAGGGACCCTGAATACCGCGGACCCTGAATACCGCAACTAGCTCGTCCCCACCAGCTGAAGCAAAGGGGCCACTGGAGTGAGGGAGTTCCCAAATACAGGTCATGTTTGTTGGAGTGGGTAACCCAGCTTCTGCCTAGGGTGTTCCCTAGCCCCCTACCTGACCCTGAGGGAAAGTCTCTGGCCTGTGGATCTCACCTTGCTGCTCTCTCTYTCCTCTTGCCCATGCCTCTGCTGATCCCAGGCGCTGCCATCCAAGGGGACTGCTGACACCAGCTCCTCCACATGGGGGGAAATCCTGAGCCCGCTGGGGCTGCCACTGCCACTGTGCACCACCCTGGGGCTCTTCTCTCCTGACGGGCTGTGCAGCAGCTGGGCAGTGGTGGGAAGCGTGAATTTGGCCACTAGCACATTGTTGGCTGATGAGAGTATGAGGGGCCCACCAGCAGTGGTGCTGGGGCTGGCCAAGCTGCCTGCCCCGCTGCCCGTCCGGTGGCTGGCACAGCTGCCTCCTGGTGGGCTCTGTGCCCGTCGTTTGTGTGCCCCATCCCAGATGGCCTGCAGCTCCTCCTCCTCTTCTTCAAACTGCCTGTGGGCAGGGTGGCAAACTTCCTTAGTGCCCAGCACAGGASTGTGGGGCTGAGGAGACCCCAGTGCCCACTCGAAGACAGAGAGCTGGGTGGGGGCAGCAGGGGAAGCCGGGGACCCTCTGGGCTGGCTGCTGCTGGCTGGCTGCTGTGCACAGGCAGTGCCAGGGATGGCTCCAGCCCTGCCTGGGATGCTGGCAGGGGATGATCCAAGCTCTAGCCAAGCAGCTTTGCGATGCCTGGCCCTGCCAGTGGCACTGGGGCTGCCATCCTGGCCAGACCGGGTGGCCAGCCCATCCCCCATACCAACACGGGATGGCCGGCTCGGCCTCAAGTCCAGGAGGTCTTTACTGGTGCTGCTGGGGCGCTGTGGGTTCCAGTGCTCCTTCCCAGCACAGGGTGCCCTTTGTTGGCTGTAGCTGGGTTTGAAGCTCACCTCCTCAAACCATGTTCCTCGCTCACTCTCGGAGGATGCCCCCAGCCTCTTGCTGGGCTCCTGGGGACTACGCCCATCTTCCTGCCATCCAGCCCCATGTGTGCCCGTGGGCTTCCATGGCCTCACCCYCTGACCCTGCCTCTGCTCCTGCCCCTCTGCCTCCTGCTGCCGTGCTGCAGCCCCTCGGTGGCGCCCCAGGACCACCGCRTCCCGTGGCAGCTCCAGGCTGAGCACAGATCCCAGGGAAAGGCGGGGGCATGTGGTCTTCGGGTTAGGGAGGCAGGGGTTCTGGGGGGCTGCCCCACACTCGGCATCGATGTCCTGCACCAGCGGGTTCCTGACATAGAGAAGCAGCTCCCCAAGCTGGGGTCCAGCAGCAGCTGCCCCCGGCCCCCCCTTCCTCCGACCACACTTCTGAGGCCACGTGTTGCTGGGGCCATGGCGTTCCTCGGGTGTGGGCTGCAGGGAGCTGTCGCCCATGATGCCCTGGAGCGTCAGCAGCCGGGCCTGCTCTGCCCTAGCCTGCTCCCGCCGCTGCAGGCTGTTGAAGAGGGAGCCAGCCCCGGCCTTAGGCAGGGTGTGGGAGACAGTCGGCATCCCACCGCCGGAAGCTGGAGGGCGGCGGACAACAGCAGGTGGCCGCTTTGCAGTGCAGGTTTTCCTGGCCTCCACCTGCACCTGAGGAAACAGAGAAGGAGAGAGGTGTGATCCCCATGGCTGGAGCCTCCGCTACCCTGTGCTAACTGCTCCCTTTCCATGCTGCATCTGGGAAAGCAGGGAGCTAGGGGAGCAGGCAGATGAAAACGCTCACCAGCAGCACGTGCAGGGCTGGGAGTGGCMTGGCTTCACCTCAGCCCCCTGAGAKCTGCTCCYACCTTGGCACAGGCAGGGTAGAGGCAGATGGGGAAGCTCTGCCCATGATGGAGTCCCCCAGTTGTACAGCTGGGGCTGACTGTGCCATACAGCTTTCCCCTGCTGACCACCAAGCTGACCACCCTGCTGCCATCACTTTTGGGTGGCTACTGAGACAGCAGCCACTCCTGTCCATCCCTGTCACCCCTGCATGCCCCAAGCAGCAAAGCAACAAATGCAAGGGCAGGGACTGAGTGCAGACCCTTCCTCTCCCCTTCCTTGCAGACCCTCTCCTGGGTTTCCACAGCTGCAAGAGTCTGCAGGAGCTGGAGCAGTGTCCCCCTGTACCCATTAGGCTGGATGGCGCCCATTACTGAAATCCTCCTGGCAGCCTGGCAGCCCCTCGCCCTGCCTCAATGCCCTCTGGCCTCTCTATCCTCCTGCCCTCTCCCTTGGGCTACTGAGCCTGGCTGCCCTCAGGAGTCCTCACACACAGAGCTTCACACAGGCTCTGAAGCAACAAACAGATGCAAGCCCCAACAAACCCCCAGACTCCCAGCACCAGGGCTACAAGCCATGCAACCTGGAGATCCCGCCCCCGCAAAACGTGCACCTCACATGGCCCCATCCACCCTTGTCCCCTTCAGTCAGCTACACAAGGAACTGCTGCTGCCCCCCAGCAATGGAGCCGGGAGGCTCTCCCACTGGCCGCCAGCTAGCCATACCCCCCACGGCCATCAGAACCACTTAAATGGGGGGGAACAAACTGCAGCAAGCCCTGTCTGAGCTCCCTCCTCACATGTCCCAGCACCCACACTCCGGACCCCACAGCACTAGAAGGGTTTTCCCTCTCCCGATGGAACACTGCCAACAGGGTACAGTGGCGTGGTCAGGAGGGTTGGTGGCAGGCAGGTTCATGCCATGCAGCCACCCTGCCCAGCATGCAGCCTTCCCCGGAACGTTACCTCTTCCACCAGCTGGCGAGGTGCCTTTCTTTTTCGCTTTAAACTACCCCAAGTGTTTCCTAAAAGCCCCTGGCAACGCTTCCAAAAGGTTTTACAGCCTGAGTGTTTAGTGGCGGGGAGCTGAGCAAGGGGAGAGAGAGACACAGAGAGTTGAGGGCAGAGTGGGCAAGGAGCTGAAGCAGGAGAGCACAGGCAAAGTGGGTGGCGCAAGCTGGCCCTCAGCCCTCAGGCATCACTCAGCATCAGCACGGCCAAAGACCCCTCTCCTGAGACTGACACAGCCCCAACAGCTTGCTTAGAAATGGCCTGGAGGGGTCCCAGCTCGGGGGCTACCCCGCACAGCCCTCACAGCCTCCCAGTCTGCACGGGGCTCGGCTCCAAAGAGCTGCCCTGGCTGTGTGGCTGCCCGCCCGTGGCTCTGCCGAAGCCGCCTGCCATCCCCCACATACCGTCGGCAGTGCCTCCTCCCCGGGCCGCTCGCTGCTGGCCAGCAGCTGTGCCTTCTTCTTCTCGCCCTTCTTGCCAATGCTGAGGATGAGGTTGACTGTCCCCCCGAGGCCACTGGGGCCCCGCGGTGGCAGCAGCAGCGTGGAGGTCTCAGCAGAATTGTAGGTGGAAGCCTCCTTGGGGGATCCCGCACCATGGGGTGTTTTGCTGCTGGGCTCCCCCCAGCTGTGCTCCACTCCTGATGGGGCATCTGAGAGTGGTGATGCCGGTGGGGAGATGGCTGTTTCCCCTGGTAGTCGTGGTTCTAAGTTTTTCAGAGGCTCGAGGAGGGAGCAGGGCATGAACCTCACTGGGCTGTGGATGCTTTGCAGATGGGGCGGAGCACATGAGGCATGCTGCTCCTGGGGAGCAAGGCAAGAGAGGGAACGTGAAGGAAGGGCTGCTGGAGCCAGGCACTTTCTCAGGACTGCCTTCCCTTTGCCCTGCCTGAACCGCAGAGACTCCCAGAGGTATTGGCACACATCCCTCCCTTACTTCTGCACCACCCACTCCATCCCATGTCTCTGCTACCCTCAGCCTTACGGCTGGTCGTGCTCCCCAACAGTCTCAACACGGCTGGGTACTCACTTGACCCGTGAGGGACGTGCTTGAGGGGCTCTCCGGGTCACTCCTGTCCCCCTGTCTGCTCCCCAGGTCCTGCTGGTGCCTCTGTGCTCGCCAGCGTACAAGCACCCAGCCCAGCATGCTCTGCAGCTCCTCCAAGCGCTCCTTTATCTGAGGGGAGGAGAGACGCTGGGCAGTCTGCAAGGACTCCTGGCCCAGGGACAATGGCTCTACCAGGATACCTCACTACAGAGCATTTTAGGAGGGTTTTGGGAGTGGGATACAGTCACAGTCACACAGGGATGCATAACTGTCCCCATCCCACTTGCTGGGGCTCCAAACCCATGCTCTTTCCTTCAGGGACTGTCCCCTGAGGATTTCAGGGGGTGCTGAGAATTTCCCCCCGACCCTATTTCCCCTGTTCTTACTGTAGCACTCAGGTAGTGCTCCTCAGACACCAGCTGCTGGCCTGCCGCTGCCAGTGCCTCAAACTCCTTGAGCTTCTCTTCAATTCTCCTCTCCAATTCCTCACATGAAGTCTCCGGGAGGCTGGAGCTGCTTGGGCTTTCAGAGAAGATCTGAGCCCGTGTGTCCTCCGTCCAGGAGCTGTGGGCACACGAAAGACAGGTTGAGGAACGACCCAACCCCTCTTCAGCCCTCTAGGCCCCAGGGAAGCCATTCCCATGCTCAGGGATAGCTGGAAGCAGCTCACTGGGATAATGGCAAGGCTGTCTGGGTAGGGCAAGATGCTGTGGGGCTGCCCCACAGCAGACAGCCATGGTGCAACGCTGCATTCCAGGCTCCCCATGGTCACACCTGGCTGCAGCTCTGGCACTGCCCATATGCTTGCCAGCAGCCCATGCTCCAGCAACGCCATGCTCACACCAGCTCCCCCTCAACCGCCACAGAAGGAACCCCAACAGCTCACTGCCACTTACATCATGGCCAAATAATCCTTGAAGAAGTGACGCAGCCGGCCGGCCTGCTGCACGCGGAGCCGCGTCTCCCGCAGCAGCTCTCGCAGCCCTGCCCAGGCCCACAGAGTCTCCTGCAGCTCCCGGCTGACGGGGCACTGCCGAGCGGGGCACAGCTCTTGCAAGCGGGCAGCCGCCCTCTCCAGCTCCTCCAGCTGCCCTTGCAGGGTCTGCGACACTGCATGCTAAAGATCACAAGGCAGAAAAGGTTTGGGATGCATCCAACCCCTCTGAACACAGGCTGGACTCCCTTGCATTCTGGGATGCAGGGACAGAGAGGAGGATGCAGGGACGGAGGGAAGGATGCTGGTATGCGGGCTGCAGAGAGTGGGCAGAGCTAGCCTCAGTGGGGAGCACGGGAAGAGCACAGGACTGCCTGGCTTCCCTGCCCTGCTAGCATGAGTTGCTTCCCAACAGTGGGAAGATGAGTGAGGTGCTGGCAGCCGGGTGCTGGCACATGGGAGCTGATGCAAGCTCTCTCCCTTTCCCTGGCCCATGCTAGCAGAGGGGAGCAGAGCTGGCAGGTCTCAGCTCCGCTGGAAAATTCCAGCCCAGCCTGCCACAGTGTGCCAAGGCTTACAACACCTGGGCCCCCAGAGGGGAGGCAGTGCCTCACTGGGACAGCCCCAGCCAGCCAGGACACCTCCCTGCCAGTGCTCCCCTGACTCACCTCCATCTCCTGCTGGCGGCTCAGCAAGCTCTGCAGCTCTTGGAGGTCCTTCTCGCTCTTCACTGTGGTGAAGCCGTTCTCTGCTTGCGCAATGTCTTGAGCCAGCGCCTTGGCTCTGCACTGAAGGGCCTCCAGCTGTGGGGACACCTCCGCCACCTGGATGGGCAGGAGGGGACACAGAGGGAGATTAGCCCCGGGGTGGAACCCCCTGTGCTACCACTTGCCACACAGCCCCAGACCACAGGTTGGGGGGATCTGGGGGGACCTGCCATGCACCTGCAAAAGCGCAGGTGCCAGACGTGGGAGAGACGAGGATACCAGCCTCGCACAGAGTGGTCCCCATGTATCTCAATGCCCCCATGTCCCACTGAAAACAGCTGAGGTGCATGCCCTGTCCCAACTAGCCAGCATGTCCAGCTGCAGGTGGACCACCCGGCGTCCCCAGGCCCCCCGCCTCCATCCTCTACCAGATGCTCCAGGCTCTCCGTCTCTGCTGCCACTTCCATGACCCGCTCCCGCTCCTTCGCTGCATCATTCAGCATCTCCACGGCCTCCTGCAGCTCTCCCAAAGGGTGGCTCATGTCCTCACTGCTCGGAGAGTGCTCAGCCTGGGCTGAGAGCAGGGGAAAAGACCCCTGCGAGCTGCAACGCCCGCTCCCTGGCTGAAGCCAGCAGAAACACCAGGTGTAAGAGAGATGGGGAGTGACATCCCAGGCAGCCGGGCTGGAGGGGAGCACCCAAGAGGGTCCCCTTGCCAACCCCTTGCCACCCTTGGTCCGGTCCCAGGTGCTGTGTGATCCCAAGGGATGCCTGGCCCTGCTGCTCACCGCTGCAGATCCCTGCTGGCTCCGTGCCTCCTCCTCTTGCAGGTCCTGCAGGAACTCAGACAGCACCAGAGAGTCCCGCAGATCTGCTGCCCGGTGCCGCAGGGCTGCCTGCACGTGTGCCAACCTGTGGGGAGAGGTGCCCATCAGAGGTGCTGGCAGCCTCTGCACCTCCTCAGGGACAGCATCCTCCTCCCCACCCAACCTGGGGACCAGAGAAGAGGCACCTTCGCCCAGGACTCACTTCTCCTCCACCATCTCCACTTTCCTCTGCATCTTCCTTGCCCCCTCGTGCTCAGGGGGCGACTCGCCTGCTGCTTCCTCCCGCAGTGCCTGCAGCTTGATGCCACACAGCAGGAGCTGCTTCTCCAGCTGGCCCACCTCTTCCAGGTCCTGGCGCAGCTCCCCCGGGCTTCTCATGGCGGCTGGTTCCAAGAGCGACCCAGCCACAGCTTGCAGCCACCGCTCAGCCTGGTCCAGCTCCCCCACCAGCCTCAGTGCCTTCAGGGAGAGCAGGGWACCCATCAGCCTGGCTCTGAGCCACTCAGAGGAGGCAGGAGCCATGCTGGCATCCCACTGTGGGTACCTGGGGCACAGGCAGCGCGGGCAGCACAGTCGCAGCAGCGTGCAAGCTGCAAGGCCAGCCAGAGATGTCAGCGCCAGTGCGGCAGCTCCAATCCCCATGGGCGCCAGCCTCACTTGCTGATCCCCAGCAGGCTGCTGCAATGGGAGCATGCCCTGTGCCTGCCTCAGCCCTGCCTCCATGTACCTTATCGATTTCTCGCAGCACTATGCCATTCTCCTGGTGCTTCCTTTGCAGGTCCTCCCACAATTCCCCCAGTTCCCGCAGCATGGCCTCCACCTGAGGGCTCCCGGGAGGCCTCCTTCGCGCTGGCCCCTCCTGGGAGGCAGGGAGGGCAGTTAGGGTAGGCCCCATCTGGTGTTCTTCCCCCACCTCACACCCAAGTGTGCTCACCAGGAGCGCAGCCCTGGCACTGGAACTGGGGGCCAGGGGCTCTTGCTGCATCCGTGCTGCCTCCAGGCTCTCCACCGGACATGGGGGGACTCCTGTACTCACACTCTCCTTGTATGGGGACAGAGTCTGCCAAGGAGCAAGAGACATGCCAGATTAGTGCCAAGACCAGGTGTGCATGCCCACAAGCAGCAGGAGGGGGTCAGGGAACTGAGTCCTTCCCCAGCACTGTCTCCTCTGGATGGGCAGGGAACAAAGGGGATTCCTGGGGGGACATTACCACATTCATCACCTGGCAGACGTCCTGCACTTGCACCTCCAGCTGCTTCATCCCCCACTCAGCCTCTGCCTCTCTCCTCCTCCAGAAGAGAGAGGGAAGGGACAGTCAGGACTGCAAGGTCCCCCCTTGCACAGGGGAACCCCATCCCTGTACCCCCCTCTGACTTTGTCCCACTCCCACAGCCACCTCCACAAGCTGGTACCTTTCATTGCCCCTTCCATGAGGGGGCTGTCCCACTGCTGGAGAGCCAGGGCTGCTCTCCTCCCCTTTCTTGTGCTCCGCCATCTTCTCCAGCACGTCTTTTGGCACCTGCGGCACAAAGGTTCCCATTCCTCCTTGGCCAGCACACAGCATGCACTGCTTTGTCTCACGCCTGGCACTTATCACTTCCCATAATTACTGGGACCAGATCCAGGAGTGTTCAGCTTGGACTTTGCCCAACACCTGAATCCCTTTCCCACAGGATCCCTTGTCTTCTCGAGGCAGAGGAGCTGAAGATGCCTGGAGGAAGACAGTGCTTACCATGCTCCCAAGTCCTCTTGTCCATTTGGCTCCTGCTTCCTTCTCCACAGCCCCATGACTGCTATCATCTCCTTGGGGCTCAACATTTGGAGCCACAGCTTTGCCCCCTGGGGAACTGCTTGCCAGTGCTGGAGCCTTCTCTGTCCTGAGAAAGGAAGGCAAGCGAGGCCAAGAGGAGCAGAGGATAAAGAGAGACCTTAAGTGGAGCTGGTGCCCCAGAGACAGCCTGCCAGGGGCTAACCCAGGTCTTTCCCAAGCCTCCGGCTCCAGTGGTGAGAGGTCAGGGTTGGGGGCCCTGGTGCTCCTGCCTGGCTATGTCCTACCTCAGTGCCTGCTGGAGCTGTGCCCAGCTCTCCTTTACATCTCGGTGCTTTGAGGTGACTCGGGCTGCCAGGCTGGGCTGCAGGTTTAGGAGCTGGGAGACGGTCACATCCAGCATCTGGAGAAGAGAGAGCAGCCGAGAAGTGACGGAGACAGGGTTCATGAGGGATGAACCACCATGGCCACAGGGTGGGTGTGTGACAACAACCCACCACCAGCCCTGCCAGGGCAGGAGAGGCAGCAAGTGCCGATCCCAGTCCTCTCTGCCCCTGGGGAGACTCCCTAATCCATCACACAGCCTCAGCCACCCGCACAGCTGTGGGATGCCCACAGAGCCCACAGCCCTGCTGGTGGCCAAACTGACCTGGGAAGGCATACATTCCCTCTCTGTCAGGATGCTCTCCAGGGCTCAGAGGACGAGGCAGAGTCTTGCACTTACCATCACCTGGCTGGCTATGTCCCTGACATCCCGATCCTGGCATGGCTCGCCCTCCCCTGGCTTCCCTGCACTGCAGACACTGCTCTGCTGTAAGAAGAGGCCACTGTCAGCAGTGGGAGGAGAACGGGGCCCTGCTCCCAGCTCCAGGAGAAAGGAACAGTGCAAAGCTGCACTTGCCAACCCAGCCTCCCTTCTCCATCCCCTGGTTCTCTCTCCAAATTCCAGACTAAGGGTGCTGGGACCACAGGAGCATCGACGCAGGGAACAAGAGCAAGGTGCTGCCCACCAAGTTTCACTCAGGCCATGCAGCAGCCCCACATACTAGGGTGAACCTGGCTGCAGTGCAGATACCTTCGCATGGATGGCCCCAAGCAGGATATCCGCCTGCTGGAGGAAGGAGGCCACCTCCAGAGCCAGCTGCAGAGCCTCATGGTGCTCCTTCAGGGTTCCCTGCAGCCGCAGCCACCTGCACAGGTAAAAGGGGAAAGGTGAATGGCAGTCCCTGCCCATCTGGGGAGCTGTGCAGAGCTGGGCCAGGAGGTCTGGGGGGTCCTGCTTCCCAGTGTGTCAGCTCCTGGTGCCCAGCTCAGCCCTGCTCAGCCCATGTGTCCTCCCACTCACGTTTTGTTGAGATGCTTGCGCCGGGCTGCGATGTTCCTGCTCTCACTTTTGCCTTGTTTCTCCAGCTTCTGGGCCAGGCTGTTCAGCTCCTTGTGTAGACTCTGAAACTGCTGCTCCTCCTGGCCCGAGCAGAGAAAAAGACATAAGCATCCCTCCTCAGGGACCTGTGCCATGTCCCAGCCCCAAGGTGTTTGGGGTCCCTGACATGTTGGCAGTCCCCCAGCAGCCTCTCACCTGCTTCAAGTCAAGAATGCGGCGGGTGAGCTGGATCTTGTCCRGGCTTTCTTGCAGGAGGGCTGCCAGAGAGGGCTTCTCCTCCTGGACCAGAGAAGGGTGTGAGAAGGTGTGGGGACAGCCAGGCTGTCCCCTTTCCCAGACCATGCTTCCCAGCCCCCACACCTTGTGCTTGATCCACGCCTCCAGTCGCTCAGCTTTCCTGTTAAAGTCCTGCAGACTCCGCAGTCCCCCCACGGCTTTGCTCTGGCTGGCAGCCGTCTGCTTCAGGAGCTGCCACTGGTCCTGCAGGGCCACTAGCTGCCTCCGCACTGCCTCAGCACTGGGGCTTGCCCTCCACATCAGCTGCTCGCCCATCTGCGGGGTCAAGGAACCCGCTCAGCATCAGGGGTTCCCAGGGACCCTCTGCTGCAGAGAACCAAGGGACACAGGTGCTGTGGGTAGTGGAAGCCATGCCATGCCATGCCTAGCCTCACCTGTTTGAGCTTTATCAGCGTGTTCTCGAAATCCTTCATGTCCCGCTGCAAGGTCTGAGCCCCCTCCTCCCAGTCCTGGAGGTCACAGCCATCCTTCAGGTCCCGCAGCTTGCCTCGCACCCAGCCCTCTGCCTGCAAAGTACAAAGACCCACATGGCTGGGAGCCTCCAGGCCAGAGCCTCCAGACCAGAGACTCAAGGACATGTTTTTGGGGACCCGAGTCCAAACCCTCGCGAAGCTGTGACAGGGACTGGAGTGCATTCTTTGAGCTGACAACCCATTTGCTCTGAGCACCGACAGGGCAGCACAGGCACTCAGGGCAGCATCCGCGGCAATGGGGGTGCAAAGGTGAGCAGCATCTTACTTCTCTCTAGCATCTGCCTCAGCCCAGCAGGAGAAGCTGGGCCCCCCAAAGCAGGCCAGTTTGCACAGAACATCCCCGCAGGAAGCATCTCTCCTTGCTGCACCCTGCTCCCCAGTGCAAACATCCATGCATTCTTTCCACCATGGCATGGAAGCAGCTCCCCCACCATCTCGGTTCCCACGCTGCTGGGGAGGGACAGGGCCTGAGAGGCGGAGGAGGAGAACGGGGGACGGGAGGAGTGTGCGCACATGGAGAGGAAGCAGGGCCCTGGTGTGGGCTGACCCCCTCTCCCTGGGGCTGACAGCCAGGGAGAGGCAGCCAAACATGATCTCATGCCACAACCATGGCTTTGCTCGGCTGGGAGTTCAGCCCTCCCTGCTGTGCACCCCACCCCACAGCTCACATGAAAGGCTGCCGGTGGCCCCCCCATCCCACTTCCCATGCAGCCCCTTGGGCAAGTGCCCCAGTTGGCCTTACCTGCAGCACCTCCCGGTTGAACTGGGCTACCAGAGGACTCAGGTCGAGCAGAGGGGCTGTTCCCACGGTGCTTCGCCCACTGCATCCTGGTGCTGAGGCAGACTCCTTGCCCTTAGGGCTCTCTTTCTGGGGTGACGATACCGTAGATCCTGCCAGCTGCAGGGAGCAGAGGCAGTGCAGGGGGTGTCAGTGTGCTGCCCCAGGGAGCCCTCCCCATCACCTCCCAGAAGCATTTCAGAACCCCAAATAAAGTAGGTCAGCATGCCTTATTCTTGATCTCACTCCTTCACTGACATATTTGGGCTTCTCCTCCATCACACCGAGGCACCACTTCCCTCTACCAAGGCCACACTTGTGGCTTTTGCAACCCCAGCAGGGGGTTGCTGGGCTGTCCCTCAGTGGGTCATTGCCTGGAGCGTTCCAGGCTATCGGGATGGCACCCAGCACCTGGAGATGCATGCAGTATTTGCTGCCCCTCCAGCCTGAGGCTGTGCATCCCTGTGAGGAGCCTTCATGTCTGTAGCAGCCATTTGGTGTTACCCAGGGGGATGATGCCAGGGAATGGTATGGAGGGGCCACGGGGCAGGTCCCTGGTAAGCCCCACCACTCCTTTGGTGGCACCCAAGACCCCCATCCCCTGTGAGYGGTTGGAGAGGGCAGAAAGCACAGCATCTCCCTTGGGACTTGGCCTTGTGGGCAGTCGACGCTGACGAAACCTTCTGTCAGGGTTCCAGCTCTGCCAGGGGTGACAGCAAAGGTCAGCCAATGAAAGTGCTGGCCCTTCTCCAAACTCAGCCCCAGGCCCAGCTGCACACAGCCCAGGGGACAGCACTGTCACCCGGGCACTCGCTTCCCACCCTTCTGCCCAGGGATGGGGATCTGACTGCATACTAACTGGTGGCAAACAGGAAACTTAGCATCTTCAGGAGGAACCCAAAGGTGCAGGGCTTGGTGCCTCCTCGCAGCAGGCAGAAATTGCTCCTGGGGCCAGCCAGCGACAGCCCTCCCTCCCTGAGAGGGCTGGATCTGAGCTGCCCCACAGAATCCTCGCTGTTCTCGAGCCCGCCAGGGAGCAATTTCCCAGGAGCAGTGGGGTTCGGGCAACTGCTTCAGGCTCTCTAAGCACTCTGGCATGTGCTGCCCTGCTGACAGCATGGGAGTCACTTTCCAATGCCTGTTCTACTTAACCACAAGAACTACAGAAATCCTCTGTATTTTTTTTTTTCTTTTAAATAGCAACACAGATTCTCAGGCCCTCCTGCAACTCTGGGATCTTCAGTCTCTTGACCCAGCCAGGGCTGGAGGAGCCCATAATCTGTCTTCCTTGGAAGCGATAAAACCTCTGGGTGCTGTCCAGGGGACTGATTCCTTGCCCCATCATGCCCAGCTTGTCCCCACACTCACTGAAAGAGGCAAGGCTCCATCCACACCCAGGCACAGCACCAGCAAGTAGCCTCACTGCTCAGCTCCAAGCTGCACGTCAGCCCCTCTACCTGGCGAGGGGGACATACCGCRTACAAGGGAGAACATCTGTCCACCGGAGAGCAGAAAACACTGGTYTGAAGACTCCCAAGCTCCTGCTGCTTGTCCTCGGCATCCACGTCCTTCCTGAGGAAGACCTAGAGGCAGGAAGGCACAGCTGTGAGCCTGGTAGTGCTCAACCGCCCCAGCAGCCAAGGAGACAGAGGAGTACGCACCCACTTCCCCCTGCCCTGGGCCAGAGGTGGCTACTGGCAGTTCCCAGACACTGCTTGGCTGGGCTCTCGCCCATCCCTCCTTACACATCTAGGCCAGGCATCTCCGAACAGCATCCACAGCTCCCACCATGTGTTCAGCAAGTGGCAAGAGCTCCTAAGCTTGCTTTGCACAGTGCCTTCTCCATTTTAGCTCCCCGTACCCCCCACACCCCTTTTCTGCCTTGAATCGGCTCCAAAGCCAGCAGAAGCCCATTTTGTGAGCACCACTGRTCCCTGGTCATCTAACGATGCTCAGAGCCAGACTCCCCTGCCCTCTTCCAAGACAGTAGGGCAGAGGTATGAGGGCACAGGATGACATTAACTCCATCATCACGAACCTGAATCCTCTCAGCTGCTGATCTGTGATCTCAGCCGAGCCAGGAGATAAGAGTTAAGGGGGTGGCTGGCTTGCAGGSAAGGGCTTCCAAAGGACAGGGGTGAGGATAGAAGCAGGAGAGGCAGGAGGAAGGAAGTCCAGGAATTGTGGCCAGGCACAGAGAGGAGGTCCAGGATGAACTCTGCATTACCTTATCCTTGATGCAGCCCAGCCCCAGGAGTAGAGGTGCGTGGGATTGTTTGGATCATGCCCAAGGGCATTAAGCTTCATCCTCTACAGATGGATCTTTTCTTGGGCTGTTGGATATAGCAGGCCAATTTAGGCACCTCCTTCCACTCCCGTKCTGGGGCCACCTTGCTGTCTTTGTAGCAGCCATCCAAGCATGCACAGGGGCAACACAAACAGGGTGGTGGGCAACGTGTGGTGCCCTGACACCCCCTTCTCTGAGACCGCTGCCAAGGCGGTGCTGGATCAGCCRGAGCCAGTCCACCACTGCTCAGGCCACTCCAAACTGGGGACACTGCCCAAGGGAAACCAACCTAGGCAAATCAGAACTCCCTCCCTGCACAGAACATGGCTTCCTACCATCTCTGCAGGACTGCAGAAGAGTCCCAACACAAATGACAGCCCCCAGCACAAGAGCTGCTGCCACCAAAAATGCTCAGAGCCCCACAAAGAGCCCAAGAGCCCTATAACTCCTTGGAGAACAGCACCACCGGACCTTTCCAGGGGACTGCAAAGCCTGGCTGGTGGCTGCAGAGGACAGACCCGTGCCACATGCCACAGCATCCCATCCCAAGCAGGAAGAGCAGGCAGGGTACGAGGCTGAATCACAGCCCAGCAGGCACAGTGAGAACTCAGCAGGATGGTGTCAGAAAGGGAAGGCACCCCCCTGCCTGACCACAGGGCTGAGAGGTCTGGATGTATATTTAGAGAATGATAGGGAGCTAAATGTGAAGTGCTTGTGAGGCCTAAGACCCTAGRAAGTCCCTTTTCTAGGCAGTAATGTCTCATGCCGGCCCTCAGGGCTCAGCTGTGGGAGACAAGCCTGCAGGTGACAYGGGAGCTTTATTTAAAGTCCCTGTCTCACGATCCGTCAGCCGCAGGAAAACAGGGCTGCCAGCACAACGATGACTTCATCCTTCCCGCAGAGCTGCTCCACCGGGACTGCCCCCCCTCCTCGGTCCCTCTGGCTGGAGCTGGGTCCTCCATCCGGCAAAACAACAAACTCTCTCAGCAACCGAAGTCTGGGAAAAGGAGCTGTGCCTGCCTCAGCATCCATGAGGTGCCATGCTAAATGTTCCCTAGCAGGATCCCAGGCTTCATGACATGAGCAAAGCCACACGTGAAACGAGTGCAGCAGCCTCAGCTGCCGCCTCTGCAAACACTTCTTTCCCTCTCTAAAAGCAAAATTAAGCAGGCACATATGCTTGCTGCATTCCCACAGAAGAGTAGGTGCCAGTGACTTCCCACAAACAAGAAGAGCGGGGCCAGACCCTCCTGGGCTTCACTGTGCTCATCCCAGAGGAGCCCCTCATTCCTAYGGGGCAGGAGTTAAGGGCAGATCCAAGAGCTGCTGGACACACTTGGGAAAGCACTACTGTGCTCTCTGTGTGGGGGACAGCGTCTCGTCTTGCCTCCAGCTGCCATCCCACATGTTTTCCCCTGMGCCCCGGCTCCCTCTTTCCCTCCCAAAGATCTATCTTGCAACGTGCCCATCTCTTTCAGCTCCACRCGCTCATGCTGGACAGGGAGGAGGGGCTGATCCTGGCAGCCTCCCGAGAGTCCCACACCACCGTGCCCAGCACGTGTCCCTACCTTAYATGAAAGAGGGGAGCCCTCACGATGATGCCCCTTGGGCTGCGCAGACTCCGGCCGCCCAGCGAGGAGCTGCCTGCGTGCCGGAGGAAGCGGCACCTCTTGCGAAGCTGTGCCTGGCCTTTATTGGCAATGAAGATGAGGGTTTTGGCAGTGGGCTGCGCGGCTCTCCCTAGCGCTATCCTGCCGGGAAACCAGCTGTTGCAGGTCAGGGTTAAATCCCAAGGAGTTCCTGCCTGCTCTTGCCAGAAACGGTGAGGTATCCGAGCTGCCTTCCGCGCCATCCCAGCCACACAGGGGGTCTCCCGGGCTCTGGCACTGTTGAATTCGTACCTCTGCGCCTGCTAGCGCTCAGACTTGGAGGGCGGGGTGCAGAGAGCCCTGGGTCCTGCTCCTAGCCTTGTCCCAGCTTTGCCTGGCTGTGTGGCCCTTCATGAATCACTTCCCTTCTCCCAGCCTCCGTTTCCCCTCTGGTAAACGAGAGAGTGAGTTCCCAGCTCCCCGCACACAACTGCATCATCACAGGCATCCCGAAAGCCGAGCCCTCCATAGACAGGCTCTGGCGCAGGGCTTTTCTGGCTCATCTTAGCCCCGGGGAAAGCTCATCTCCGCTCACCCGCGAAGACTTCCTGTCCTCCAGCTTGATGGTACAGAGAAGTGCGTGGGGGGCACATGGGACGAAAAACAACTACCCCAGAAGCCCCGCAGCGAGTGCTGCCTAGACGGCATGGGGATAAGGCAACCGGGATGGGCGCAGCCTCCCCAAGACCTACCCATCCCTTGGAAGGGAGGAATGGGGAACTGCACGGAAGACGAGTAGGGTACAGGGTACCGGGATCGCTTACCTTGAACTGAGCTTTCCCTGTCCTGCTGTTGTTGTTGTTGTGGTTCCTCTCACTGCCGACACGGGCAGGGTCTCCGGGTCCCCCTTCATCCCCCGTGCCAGCATCCCCGTACCAGTTGGACAGCGTGATCTTCTTAATGGAGCGGGCTAGCGAGTTGCGGTTCAGGCGGTCCTCGTCGGTGCCCCCGTCCCCACCGGGGCTGGGGCTGCGGGGCTGCACCGCGGGGGCGGCGGGGCCGGCCCGGGCGTGGGCCAGGTAGAGGGAGATGCGCTCGTTGATGCTGCGCCGGAGGCCGCGGTGGGTGTCCAGCGCGGAGGCGAGGGCGATGCCGGGACAGGCGTCTCCGGGGAAGTCGGCGGCACATTTGGGCAGCGAGAGCCTGGTGCTGATGGTGAAGGGCTGCACCTTCCTCGCCGTGCTGCCCGACATCCTCGCCCACTCCGCGGCCGCCCGCGGGCAGCGGGGGCCCCGGGCCGGACACCGTGGGGCGAAGCGGCAGTGCGGGGCCCCCGCCGCCCGGGAGAGCGGGTGATGGAGATCGCCCGGGAGGCGCCGGCTCCTTCCCCGGGGCGGGCGGCGGCGCTCAGCGGCGGGGCGGCCCCGCGGCGGGGGGCAGCGGGGCGGGGGGCGGCCCAGTAACCATGTCCGGAGCGGCGAGGCGCGGGCGGCCGTCCGGCCTCGGCTGCCTGGGCGGACCCTCCGCCCCCGCCGGGGCGCGTCCCCTCCCCTGCCCGGTCCCTCCTCCCGCGGCGGGCCGGGGAGGCGGGAGGAGCCGCCGCGCCCTGCCTTGCCGGGTCCGTCCCGTCCCGTCCCGTCCCGTCCCTGCCCGTCCCTGCCCGTGGCCGGTCGGCTTCAGTCGTCCGCCTTCCTGCGCAGGTTGAGGAGGCAGAGCAGGCAGGTGAGCAGGGCCTGGCGGCTCTCCCGGGAGCGCAGCCGGCGCCCCAGGCGGCGAAGCGGCGGCAGCAGACGCCGGCGGGCCAGCGGCAGCAGGCGGGCGAGCAGGGCACGCAGCAGCGGGGCGGCCAGCGGCGGGGCGGGCATGCTGCCCTCGAGCCTGCGGACACAGCGGCACACCCCCGGCTGACCT
The DNA here is from genome assembly GCA_018881555.1 of Amblyornis subalaris. NCBI lineage: Eukaryota > Metazoa > Chordata > Aves > Passeriformes > Ptilonorhynchidae > Amblyornis > Amblyornis subalaris. Next base: position 950,418 of record JACAXG010000070.1, read on the forward strand.
GGAGTAGCGGGGGGTGAAGCACTACCGTGCTGTGCCTGGCAGCTCCTCACGTTTTGGAACGTCCAAGCTGAGCGGGATGCTGGGGGATCTGCACCCCCCTGAGAGCGGGGGGCTGCTTGGGGCAGGCTGGAGGGAGAAGCACTGGAGAGAGCTTCTTCCCACCTCTTGCCCTGGTCACTCTTACCCTCCTTGGGATCCTTCCTGCCCTGGGACACCKTTCAGCCCTTTCTCCCAGAACAGCCTGGACTGCTCAGGTTCCTCAACGTGGACCTGCCACCAGCCCAAATGGCAGGAACAGCTCCAGAGCAAGGGAAAACAAAAAACCCCCAGCTGTTCGTTTAAATGCCCCCTCCTCCCAGGCCAGACACACACTCCCTGTAAGTGATACTGCTGCTCAGCCGAGGCCCCATTTGTCGGGGTGGCAGTGTAGGGAAAAGAAGGGGGGCAAGGGAAGATCAACATCTGCCCACCACAGAAATGTGGGCTGGTACGGTGGAGTTCTGTTTCACTACAAGGCTTTGCTGAAGTTCCTGGGCAGGCAGCTGAGTCCAAAATATGCTTGCCTGTCATTCCCTGCCAGTGCCAGCAATTGTTACCCTGCTCCCATAAGGGCCAGCAACGCAGACCAGGTGAGACAACAAGGAGAGCGGGCAAGGGATGGCCAAGGGATAATGGACTGAGGAGCAGCTGAGTACCCCCCTGAGGAAGAGCTGCGATCTAGCTTCATGTGTGGCTCCAGAGCAGGATGGTAGGCAGTGTCCTGCACTTGCCAGCTGTGTTCCCAAGCTGAGTTAGCTTGGGGCAAGCAGCCAGGGGAGCCCAAGTTAGCCAGGGTGAGGGTGCAGGCAGGAAGGTCCATGGTCACACCTGTGCCCTTCCGCTTCCCTCCTGTGCCTAACCTTTGTTTTGTTCCTGGTGGCTGGCTGTCTTCATTTCCTCCCCATGTTGTTCCCTTCAAAAACCCTGCCAAGGCCCTACTCTTGGCTCTTGCTCAAGAAGCATTTAGGAGAACAAACAGACATGAAGGACCAAAAGCTACTGCTCTGTTTCCCTGCCTGCCTGCTGTAAGCTCTCCCTTGCCCAGTGAGTCCCATCCAAGAGTGGTTAGTTCAGCCAGGGTGACCTTTCCCAGCCCCTTGGATTCATCTCAGGGAGCCAGCCATGGATGAGGAAAGCAGGCTGGCCATGCCTCGGCACAGAGACACCATGTGCTGAAACCAGAAACAGCTCCCCGACGGCCCCAGAGCTTTAAGGACCCAGGCTGACGTCAGCCCCTTGGGACTGGCCTCCCGGAGGCTCCCGGGCTCCGGGTCCGCTGTGGTCAGAGGCCCGGTGTGGGTGCGGGGCTCTGCTGAGTGCTGCCGCCAGCCCCGTGCTGGCCRCGTTATGGGCAGCGGGAAGGGCTCAGGCGAAGGAAGCAGGAGCCAAAGCTTTGCTGCAGCTATGTCAGGGTTTACATTTCCCCAGGAGGGAGCAGGTGCAGTGCTTGGCCTCCTCCTGAGACTCCTGGGTTCACCGTGGTGCGGCCAATCCCGGGCAAGTCACTGCCTTGCCTGGTGCCTCGATTTCCCCAGCTGTACAGCCCCAGTGGGAATATCCTCTCCCTGTGCAGAGGGCCCTTGCAGCGTCCTACCTCTGAGCAGGCTGGGCAGCACCGGGATGAAAAGTGCAGCATCCCAGGTCAGTGGTAGTGACCACAGTGAAGGAGGAGAGTGGACATCTTATTCCCCAGGGAGCCTTTTCATAGGAAAAGCCCTTCCTGAGCTGGGGTTACTGATCATCCTAGCACTCCTGCTGGGGGAATCCTGTCCTCCAGTGCCACGGGGAAAGGGAGGTGCTGGCCAGGTGCAGTGATGTTGCAGCACATTCCTGGGGGCATTGCCTCTGAGTGTTATGTTGTATCTGAGTGCGATGTTCTCGAGATACACAAGGGAGGGGATGGAAAATTCTTTGGGAACAAAGGGGCTCTAGTGTGTGGCCTCTGCAGAAACCTGTTCCTTCCCAGGGAGGGAGCACAGGAGGCTCTCAAGCTGCTTTGAGAGCCAGATGCTTGCAACATCCCAGCATTGAGCAGAAGGTGGGGCAGGGCTTAATTGCGAAGCTCTTGGGACTCATAAAAAGGCAGATTTTTGTCTCTTGCCAAAAATGCAGAGATCTTGTCGAGTCACTTTCCCCATCTGAAAGGTCAGGGTCTTTAGCCTCCGTTCACACTTGGGCAAAAGTACAGCCCAGGGAGGTGAAGGGATGTAAACTTGCTCCTCTGTTGAGACAAGCATAGAGCTGGGAAGAGAAAGCAACCTTGAAAGAAAACAAAATCGCACCAATATCTACTTCCAAACACAAGATTCAGGGCAGCAGAGTCCTGCTCCTGTGTTTCCTGTGCCAAGGCACATAGAGCCTTGCTGTAACTTCTCTCATCCAGGGAGGACTTTCTGGTCCTGCAGTCACTGCTCTGTCTCTCAACACTTTTTCTTGTCTATGTTTCATCCCTCTCCACCAGGGGACTCAAAATTCCTCACCAGATGGTTGGCTTACGTTTTGCTGGGTATGTGTCAAGACCGCTTCCTTTCAGGCATCTGTTTTCTTGATCATACCAATTGCACAACCATGTATCACCTATTAATTGATGGAAAGGGCTGAGATGCACTTCCCGAGCCTAAACAGGGACTGTATACCCCTCCACAGTATTTATTTCTCTCAGATGATCAGTTAGCAGCTAGACATCAGCAAACAAGGAGCAGGAGATGCCCCTGGGCAGCACGAGGGTGGTGTGTGCCTCTGGTAAGCCTGTGGAGGGAGCAATGCTGGCGGTGAGATAGCAGGGCTGGAAGCAGCCCACACAGGGGTCCGTCCTGAGGGTGGTGGCAGGACTGTGCAGAGCTGTCCTCTTGTCTTCCCCTCCCTGCCATCCCAAAGCCCTGGGGATTCAGCTAGTCCAAGCCCAGCCCTTTCCTTCTTGCTGTTGAGCACGGGTGAGCTCACAGCGCACACATCCTCTGGGCAGATCCTGGGGTTGGAGCCAGCCATCGCCTCCATCTCCTCTGGGAGAGGATGACCCGTTGGGAGGCCATCTCAGAGGAGGCACAGCTGGAGGGTCATGGGTGTGGTACATGCCAGCCTCTGGGCAAGGGATGGCTGTGCTACGTCCTGGTACAACTCCTCTTGGTCGCTGCTGCCCATCAGTGGAGGGAATGTCTTCTGAGCAGTCCCGTGCCCCGTCACACAACAGGCAAAGCTGGCACAGGCCATCCCGTGAGTGACCTGCCAGCACTCAGCCTGCTCCCAGGACAGCATCTCTGCTCTGTGGGAGGACAAGACCCTCATGCTATCTCAGAGGCAGGCACAGGGGACAGAGCAACCATCGGCACCTGGCAATGCTTAAACAGGCTGTTGTGTGACAAAGGCTCCAAAGGATTTAGCAGGGATGCTGGGAAGAAGGGCATGGCCCTCGGGTACCGCTTCACAAGATGAATGATACTTGCTGCAAATCTTGCTCTGGGTAGCACTGGGAGCTCTCAGAAATGGCAGGGGAGGAAGATGAGAGTCAGGAAGGCCAACAGTCTTTTGTTTTAGGAGACCTCAGCCATCTGGCAGGGACCGCAGAGGGTGCTGGTGGTGGTAACACTGGTGGCACCCAAGCACCCAGCCCTGCGCAGGAGGAACGCAGGCTGTTCCTGCTGAGGAGGGACGCAAGTGCTATAAATAGTTTGTTTAACACACTGTGGCCAGGCCCTGGAAAGCCCCAGCCCAGGCACATTCCCTGCTGCTGGCGCTGAGATGGCAGCTGTTGAAAAAGGCCGAATCCAGCAGCTGCTGGCTGGTGCTCCTGGCCCCTACCCCAAGTCCCAGCCCTCCTGCTCCCCTCGTGGGGTGGCTGAGCTCTTAGCACCCTTTGGCACAGGTGCTGAGGCTTGCCAGTGTGATGCCAGCTCTGTACTGGTGTTGGTGCTGCTTCCTGGGCTAGCAGTGACTGCAGGATGCTGCTGGTGTCAGAGGGACAAGGAGAATGAGGAGAGGGCTTTCCTCCCTGACAGCCCTTGCAGTAGTGGGGCGACTGCCGTGCCTGGGTGGGAGCTGTGGGGCCATGCTGGCGTCAGCTGCTGCCCACCCTCAAGCCCTCAGCTGTGGCTCTCCCCAGCCCTGGCTTGGGATGCTGGGCTGGGCCCCCCACACCCTGTCTCCGCTCGCACAAAGGCCCCTTGTGCCCACGGGAATGACATTCCTGCAGCCGTGGGCCCGGGGCAGAGTGAAGCGTAGCCAAAGGGGAGACGGGGCCAGAGCCCAGCTGCTGGGGCAGCTGGTGGCGCCAGGTGGGGATGGGCTGCAGTCCTGGCCCCCCTCTTGTGCCTGGGGGATGGACGTGAGCAGCTGGTGGGAGAGGGGGAACCCCCAGGATGGGCAGGCAGCTCTGGGCTGTGGGACGCGGGAGCATATGAGGTGCAGGAAATTCTGTGATCTTGGGGAGCACGAGCAGTGGTGCTGTGCATCCATGGGTGTTGCTGTCCCACCCAATGCAGACCTGTGGGATGGGTGTGGGAAAGGCAGGAGTGGGCTGGGCTGGCTTCTGGTGGCAAGTGCCTGTCCCAAGACCAACCCAAAGCTGAGAGCAGTTTTGGTTACATCTGAGTCTCTTGCTATTAACCTCACCTCACCTTAGCATTTAAGGACTCTGCTGGGCATCTTCCTTGTCCCCTTTGCAATGAGGGGGATGAGCCAGGGTACTTTTTGTGGCATTAGCTGGCAGCTGGGGAAGCACCCCGCCTGCCGACTCCCTGCCAGTACTGGCCTGCCAGCTGCCAGGGCCTCAAGGGAAGGGATCTGCCGGCTGGCACCCGGAGGGAGGGAAGGAGGGGGCTTCTGGTAAGGCTACGCCAGGGGCACCTGTCATCCCAAAGCCAGGGTGTCACCATGCCCTACAATTGGGCCTCTGTGTGCGTGATAAGGCCCTACAGCTGGAACGGCTCTGCATGCCTGTACCGCTGTTCCATCCACACCTGAGCCCTTGTTTTGCAGGGGATTTGGGATTGCATGGAGGAGCAGGAAACTTGGGCTGGCAAGCCCTAAAGTACTCCCACTCCACAGGGAGGCAGCTCAGCTCACAGGTAGTCAAGAGACAAGCACAAGTAGCCCACCTCCATCCAGCCCTGCGGAGCCTCTGGAGCAGAGCGCAGCCTYGGGAGGCAGCTGGGGGCTTGTTTCCTCCTGCCAGCACACCTCAGCTCCCATCCGAGCTCTCAGCCAGGTTGGCTTGCCCCAGAGCTGGGTGCTGCCCCACTGTGGGGAGACTGGTCCCAGACAGCTGGGCTGGTCCAAAGGGTACCCATATAAGGGATATTGAGATGCTGGGATGGATAAGGTATGCAAGGTCACTCCTCTTCCAAATGCTGAGCACCCCTGAGCCATCAGGGCTGTGATGCCCTTCTGGGGTGTGAGCAAGGGGCAGGATGCACTGACAGTCCTGCTCTGAGCCACGCTATGAAAAGCCCCACTACCTGGCACTCCACTGTCATTTTCACAGAAGGCTTTTGCATCAAGCTATAACTGGCATGATCTCAAAGGAAGCAAGGGAAAACATCTACTTCCCACAGGCCCTACCCTGGATCACACACCTCTTTCGGTCCCCTTCCAGGAGCCAGAGTTCCAGGCTGCTCTCCACTTCCACCAGCTCCACAGTTAACTCCATCCTATCCAAGTGGATGCTCTTTCCCCTCCCCAGCCTCTCCAAGACACCTTTCTTTAACAGCAGTGCTCCCTTCCATCTCTCTGACATAGTGCTGCCCCATGTGTCAGTGTTAAGACACCTGTGCAAAGGAAGGGATGAGTTTTATAAAGTCCTAGGGGATGAGGATCTCTCCAGCCCCACRGCGAGACCTGCCCCTGGTGCTGCTCCACGTGTGTCCCAGGCTGGGCAAGCAGTGTGACCTAGGCTTGGCTCTGTATATCATCCCCCCCACCCAGACCATGGCGAGCAGAGGGAGGACGCGGCCCCCGAGTCACTGCCCGGACCAGAAGTCTAACAGATCTGTTTATTCCTGGAGAGCACGGTGAGCGGGGTGAGGAAGCRGAGCTGCCGGGCAGGCAGCAGTGGTTATTGCTGCAGGCGCATCCTCCAGCRACAACAGGGGTCTGGGGGAAGCAAACTGCCTGCCTGCCTCTACAGGGCAGGGGACGGGCCCTCACCCACTGCCAGGCTGGAGCCACCCCGCTGCCCCAGAAGAAGGTGAGGGGAGTGGAGTAGCACAGAGAAGTGCAAATCTGTTGGCACTGGAGTACATCCGCACTGGGTAAAGGAGCCCAAGGGAAGAGGAGAGTTTAACAGTGTGGGAGGATGAGGGACTGGGAGGAAAAAAACCCAACTGTGTGCCAAAGACTCCCCCTAAACCACCACCCCCTGCTCTCTGGAGGAAGGCATTGCCTCTTGGGTGCTGTACCCCCCAGCCCTGCTGTGGGCCATGACCAAGGGCAGCAGATGTCCCAGGAGCTCCCAGGGATGGGAGGGGAGGCCAAGCTGCTGTGAGAGTGACGGCATTGCTGTGCTCATGTGGAAAAGAGGAGCTTCAGCTGCTGCGCTACAGGGTCGCACGTGTTCACATGATGGGGGAGCCCCAAAACATTCAGTGCTTCAGTTGTAGGTCTTGACCCTGTGGTGGGCAGAGGCAGGGGCACGGAGGTGGGAGGGATGTGTTGAAGGCCACGCAGAAAGAGCCAGCTGGCTCCACGCTTTGGTCGTGCTTAGTGGTGATAAGAACAGTGCAAGGGCTTCAAGAAATAGAGTATGGACATTCCTCCTCCCAGAAGGCCACTCTGGCTCCGGGACCTCGGGAACCTGCTGCCTGAGCAAGGCAATACCTGCTGATGCTCCCAGGTGTGGGTGCAGAGATAGGCAATGTGTGCCAGAGGGGATGGGACAGCACTAGAGCAAGCGATATGAGTGTCCTCCCCCTCATGCCCCAGCAGCTGCCTCTCCCTGCTCTGCAGCTGGCCCCCAACCTGCCACTGTGCAGGGATTCACAGGTACCCCATGCTGCTCGCCCTCCTCCTGTTCTGGGGTGAGAGAGAGGAAGGGGGACTGGAAAGAAGCCCAGCCCAGAAAAGGAGAAGGGAATCCCCTGCCTGCCTTGACCCCTTGTCCACTGGAGAAGATGGTGTGAGGCTTGCTGGGAGGCAGGGCTGGTGGCTCAGCATGGGATGGAGCAAGAAGGGAAGAGTATCCTGTGTCCATGGATCCAAGGGGAGGCACTTGGAGGGGGCCTGGCCCATTGGGGTGTCCCAGCTGCAGCGGATCTGTCGTGGCTCCTAGCCGCACATCGTCAGCAGCAGCCACTGGGAAGGAGAGGGAGAAGGGATGAACAGGGGCTGGTACATTTTTGGCATGTCCTCAAGTCAACTTTAACAGCCCGCCAAGAAACACACAGCCTGCAGCAGTCCCGTTTTCTCATCTTGATCTTTTATGGGTTCTTTCCCTATCCAGGGTGCTGGAGAGCTTCCTACCACCCATCCCAGGGGCCCCATTCACCCTAAGGCCTTGTGCTCTTGTTTCCCACCCCACCTTCCACTGGGCTGAGCTCTCACCTCAGCGAGGTTCATGACAGCAGTGCCAGTGCCTTCAGGGTCCATGCTGCGGAAGAACCCTGCAGGGACAAAAGAGCAAGGTGAGCAACACATCTCTGCTCCTGTCCTCCCTGCCCCAGGGCCATCACTCACTGAACATGGCCTCCAGCTTCACGAGGCAGCAGACGAAGTTGTCAAAGTCCACGCCCATGTCATTGTCTGCATAGCGGGCCACCACCACCTGATGCAGCTTGTTGTTCAGCTTGAAACCTGCAAGGCAGAGAGCAGTCAGCACCCCAGGGAGGCTGGAGAGGAGGGTTTGTCAGGATGGGATTCTGCAGGTCAGAGGAGGAGCGAGGCTGGGATCACCTTGCGTGCATCCCTAATTCTGAGGCTCCAGCACCTGGCACAGCTGGGATAGAGAGGGCCTGATGCACACATGGGCCACATCTGACTACAACAGGTTGGCTCCAAGCATGCAATATAGGCTGGTTACACTCTTCTCCTGTTACTTGACATGACTTTGACAGCAGGAGCCCCCTCCCCAGCCTCCATCCCAGTCCCATCCTTCTCCAGACCTACCGGCTGACTCTAGAGCCATGCGCATCTCATAGGAGCTCATGGTGCCTGACTTATCCAGGTCGTGCTGGCGGAAGATCGTCTGCAAAAACATCACAGAAGGCATGAAGGGCAGGCTCTCCTGTGGCCTCCAGCCTGGCTGTCCCCTCCCCTTGCTCCTCCAGGAGGGTGCTCCCACTGTGCAGTGCACCACGCCCCCTCTCCTCCTCACCAGCCAGCTCCGGATCTTGTTCCACAGGATCTGGAATTCCACCAGGCCAAGGCGGGCACTGCCATCTTTCTGGAGAGCAGAGGGTCAAGGAGGTCAAAGCAGCCAGCAAAGGGGGTAGTGCAAAGGCAAACCTACCAGATCCCAGCCACCTGAGGCAAGRAAAGCCTGGACACACCTGGCCTGCCCAATTTTCCCCCCACCTTTCCCTCTATCCTGCAGCATCAGCAAGAKCCAGCAGGGAAAGGGCAACGCTTGAACTAGCTGTCATGCCACTCCCTGGGAGCAGCTGTGCTGCTGCTGTGGAAAGCACATTGCTGTGCTGTCCATGGAGCAAAACTGGGCTGGCCCACAGCCAAAAGGGATGTTGTAGGGCCAGGCTGGAGAAAGGCTCAGAGGTGCTTCTCGCCTGACCCATCCACTGCACGTCCTTGTGCAAGTAGGACACAGGCCATGGCTCCTGTTGCTTTGCACCTCTCATCCACAACAGCTGGACAGGATGATTTGGGGGAAAGAAGCCCAACAGTCCTCGTTTCCTTCCAGGAGTGCCTCAAAGGCTGGGTGGCATGATGGCATCAGGCTGGAGAGCTTGGGGGAAGTGAAGCACAAGGAGCTTCCTCCTGGAGGTGAAAGGCATGAGTGGGACTGGGCTGGGCTTCTGGTGGCAGAGCCAAGGCCCAAGAAAGCAGGGGAAGTGATAGCCCTTTCCAAAAGACCTGCTGCTAAAGCCAAAGAGTATAGGGCAGGTGGCCCTGAAGCCATAAGGACCCCTTGCTTTCTCCCCCTAGTTGAACAGCTTCGGCACTGCTGGAGAGCCAAGCTCCGGCTCCAACAGAGAAGTCTTTTTTCTGGCAGGCTGAGCACCAGGAAAGCTGCCCCCAGCCCACAGCACCAAGAGGATACATCCATCAGGTTGACCATGTTGCGGCAGGAGTCCAGGCTGAACCCATCAGTTTTCAGATCTTTGTCTGAGGAGAAAGGAGGAGGTTGAGCACATGCATCAAAACCCAGCCTGCTGAGCAGGCCTGGGCCGCAGGGCGCAAGGGGTGGGAAGAGCAGTGCTTACGTCTAGAGATGACTCTGTTCAGAATAGTGCGAAGCTCAAAGACGCTGATTTCCATGTCCTGTAGCAGAAGCAGAGTTAGCATCACCCCGCGATTGCTMTCCACCCCATTTGTGGCCATTRTCCCCCTCCTGCCTAAACATCTCTGCCTTAGTCACAAAACATGAGGATACCATTACATTTCTTGCACGCCCATAAGATTTTGGTCACAGCTGGATGCTGTTCCCCAAATCTGCCCCTGTCACACCATCCCTGGGGGCAGCTGGGCTCAGCTGTGGCAGAGAGGGACTTGTCTGCAGGACGGGACTGAGCGAGTGTGGGGTGGGCTGGAACTCCCATGGTCAGGGGTCCTGTCCCATCCCCTCCCGAGGCCAGGGCCTTCTGGAGCTTGGTGCAGGCATACCCACCTCCCCTGCCAGCTGCTGGAACATGTTCTTGAAGCTGTCCTCTATGTCATCCTCAGTTATTTCCTCCTGGGGTGATGCAGACCAGAAAGAGGAGGTTAGTGGTCAAACCCAGGCTCTGCCCTGCCTTCCAAGCACAGTAAACCCCAGCTGGAAAGGCAGCTCTTCTTTGTTCTTCTCATCTTTGTTAATTCCTACATCCCCATCACCCTGACCCTGCCAGCCCCTCTGCAGCCACAGTGACATCCCAGACTCAGATAGCCACCTCCTCCCTGTAGCTCCCCCTGCCAAGCCCTGGAGCCTCAGCCCCAGCCAATCYGAAGTGGCAGCTCCTACCTCATCTGCCAGATCTGCCGAGATCTCCTCATCCAGCTCCCTAGGGCAGAAAGGGGAAAGGCAAGTGATGCGTGGGGTCCCCAGCCAGCAGGCTGCCTGCGGTGGGGAACATCCCACCACTCACAGACACGGGGTGTCCCCTCCCAGGSGGGGACTCACGCCGTGTCCGACTGCTTCTCGGTGAAGACCCGCAGGACGAAGTCGGCCTCCTTGTGCGGCTCGAAGGTGGAGGGCACCACGATGTACTCGCCGGGGGGCAGCCGGATCTGGTTGCTCACCTCCCGCAAGTTGATGAAGGTCTCGGACCGTGCCCGTGACTGGTTTCGCAGGAAGAAGTCCTTCTTCAAGTGCACATTCTGGGTGCCCTGGGCCTGGAGGAARGAATGTGCTTGTGGACCACAGCACCGCAATGGGAAACACCCACAGGGAGTGGTGGGACCAATGCCAGCCCCATCGGGTAGGACAGCCCTGCCCTGCCCATCCTAGCAGGAGCCATCCCTCCCTCCCACATGGAGGTGCCCAGCATCCACTAGCACCCTAGCCACGGCCAGTGCTGTGGGAGTTCTCATKCCACTGGGTGCATCAACCCATTCCTGCCCAGTCTTGCGCTCCCCTCCAGGATGGGGTAGGTTCCAACAGCTCAGGACGTACCTCCTCGGGAACCTGCAGATAGGAAGGAAAAGGGGGGGAAAAAATCAGAATCCCAGTACCTGCCCCATCCCTTACAGCTGCAGGGAGCAGCTGGATGGGGGACATTAACCCACAGACTGGCTAAAGCAGGTGGAAAAGGTTTCCTTGAGGGCTGGGGTTGAGGCAGGACTGGCAGGGCTAAGCCTGTCCTAAGGAAGAAGCCTCGGAGTGGGCAGGGGTTACCTCATAGACGGCAAAGCCGATGGTGTGCATGTCACCTCCCACCCGCCGCTCCCGCCGCCGGTGCTTCTGCATCAGAGCCACCAGGAAGCTGCAGGCCACCTCATCGTCCCCAGGGTCGTCATCTTCTTCCAGCAACTTGATCTTAAACTGGGGGTTGATCCAGAATGTGGCTGGGAGGCAGAGGAAGTGTGGGTGAGACACCTGGCTTCATCACGCTGCCAGGAGCACAGATGTGGAGGCCAGAGGTACCTGGGTGATTCCTGCAGCCCCCGGCAGTGCTCCCCCGGCGCCACGTGCCCTCGAACACCTGCGTGTGCCATCTGCTGAGCTCGTCCTTGGTGAGGGCATCRGGGGTCAGGTTGCAGATCTCCAGCCTGGAGAACTCCCTCATGAAATCCCGGAAAGACATCCTGTGGGACGCAGGTAGGGGCTGAGGCCAGGGCACTGCTGTGGGGAGGGAGGAGAGCGCCAGCAGCTCTGGACCCAGCTAACATTTTAGGAGAATTAAGCGACAGTAAAATCTTATACCCTAAACAGTTATAGCTTATTTAAAGCCCAGTGCTGAGTTTGGGAAAGAAGGGACATTTACCTTTCCTAGATGTTTATTTTGCATTTAGGTGGGCTGAGTTTCCTTGAATGGAGGAAAATTATTAACTAGATCAGATGAGAAAACGCTGGCAAGCTCTCCAGTGCTGGAAAGCCAGCTCATAAARACAGGTCATATGCTTCAGGTGAAGCACGACTGCAGGATCTCTCCCCAGCTCCTCTGCTCCTTCCCAGACTGGTTGCTGACATAGAGCAGCACTTTGCTTTGGCACTCACCAGAACTCTCCATCCTCCATCTTCAGCTGCAGCTCTTCCCTCTCATCAGGGTCAATGTTGTTCCACTCAGAGGAGCTGGAATAGTAGGACAGAGATTAGGGGACTCCTGAAGGGGAACTGAGAGCACTTCAGAGCTGCCCCTCAACTTCCCCCCTTTCCAACATGAAAGGGCACTGCAAGCTGTGAACTTCCCGTCAGCAGTGCCCTGTGCTCAACTGCTGTGTGTGCAGGGCTCGCTGGCCTGCCAGTGGTGAGACTGGCATCCCTTCTGTCCTGCTTACCCATCGCTCCAGGCTCCAGTCCACTCCACCTGACCCCAGGGGTTCCTGATGCGGATCAGTTGTTCCTGCTGACCCCGGTAGTTCACCTGCCAGACACATGAGGTTGACTTCATGCCACTGGCCAGTCTGTTATTGCTATTAAAGTCTAATCTAGGTAACTCACTTCTCTGAAGGCTGTGACAGAATAGGCATGGCCCTTCACCAGCTTCTTGAAGGTCACTGCTTCCATATCAAAGGCACTTGTGATCTGAGGAGAATGTGTAAAGCTCAAGTCAACAGGACTAAATTCATGTCGTCCTATCCCTACCTCTTCCCTCCCCCGTGTGGAGAATTCTTGCTTTGCACTGCTCCAGCCAAGAGAAGTAGCAGGTAGCAGCTCCCTGTGCTCAAAGGCTGCTGGCTGTGGACAATGTAAAGACAGTTTCCCTTCCAGAGGACCCTGAAGGTCCATCAGGGAACCACCCAAACTTCAGAATCTAAAAACCCTCCTCCAGGTAATTTGCTCCTGCAAGACATGGCCAGAGTTACAGGCAGACCCTTGTCCTGCACTTGAGATGGACAATCCCACTCCATCCAAAGGAGCCCATTCACAGCAACTGGGCTGCAGCACCATGTGTTGTGCCCCAGGGCTGCCACACTGGCTCTGGAAAGGGTGCTGTGCTAAGAGGGGGAAGGACTAACTTCCCACCCGGTGTCCCAGCGACGAGACTGCTGACGATGAGACAGCCTTGGGCCGTGAGGCCTCCCTCTGGCCAGCGCTGTGGCCGAGCCCTGGCTCATCCTGGCACACCACTTACGTCGATGGAGCAGCCCAGCAGGGAGCCCCTCTCCAGCGCCTTGCGGATGATGTGGGCCATGTTGCGTGGCGGCCGCTTCAGGTCGTACATCTCTGCCACGCCGCCGGTGAAGTCCTCGAAGCCCTCGGTGGTGCTGCCCCCCGAGAGCGACTCGTAGCAGCCGTTCAGCCTGAGGGGCGCGTGAGGAGACAAGGAGTAGCACGCTGTGACTGGCAGCAATGGCAGAGACTCCCCTCCCTCCACCGCACCAGGCAGTGAGAGGCGCACGTGAGGAGACAAGGAGTAGCACCCTGCCACTGCCCAGGCACCCAGCACAAGCAGGGCCGGGGACAGAAGAGACTCCCTTCCCTCCACCTRGCACAGTGAGGTGCCCTGCCCCCCACATGCCCACCACTGGGGTACCCACTTGGCATAGGCCTTCTCCAGCAGAGCACTCCAGAACTCGGTGCACTCCGCTGAGTGGACAAACAGGAGTTCCCCATCCTTGGTGGGCAGCAGGTCGTCCACCACCACGTCCACCCACTCACCGAACTGCCAGATCTGGGGGGTGAGGAGAGAGTGGGTGAGCTCAGAGCATCACATGGCCTGCTCATCCCTACCCCAGAGGGATGGCCTCAACCCACCACCCTCCCTTCTGCTGTAGCCCACCGGCTGTGGAGGACCAGGAGCTCCCAGCCCACCTGGAAGTGAAAGATGCCAGCATAGTCCTCCTGGAAGCTCTGTCCGTGAGGCACCACGCGGTGCAGGAGCTCCTCGTTGAGCGTGAGGGAGCCGATGGCAGCCAGCAGCCAGCAGTCGCCTGGGAAAGGACAGGAAGCTGGTGTGAGCACCCATCACTTCTCTAGCTGGGATGTTAGGTGATGAATGTTTAGGAGCCCATGGTGTGCTCTCCTTGCAAATGTTCGGGGCTTCACAGCTCAAAAAGTCCATGGAAAATCCAGAGAAGGTCCAGCAAATAGAGCTCAAGGAGCCAGGCTTGCTCAGCCTGCCCTCAGAGAGAAGTATTAGCTCAAGCCAACAGGGAATGATCCTTCCTCACCTGGAGCCTGTGTCCAGACCACCACACACAGTCAGCACCAACAGCCCCCTCCTGCAGCCATTTACCTAGACCCTCCTGGAACTCATTCGTATGACTGTCCTCCGTATCTCAGACAGCAAGTTCTGCAGCAGAACTACACTTTGCATGTAAAAAGCCATTTTATCAAGCAAGAGGTTTAATGCTGCTGCCCCAGCTTCTCAAATTGCAAGCAACGCCACTGCACTTTTCCTTCCGAGTGATCTTAATCACAATTGCTGCTCCAGGCCAGCACTGTGATTTAAATTCTTTGCCTTGATTCCTTTTTCTCTTTTGTCTCTGAAGCCCTTCACACCTTAGCCTTAGGCCTGGATAACCTGTAACTGGGCTGTGGTTTGACAAAATGGAATTTCAGAGTTTTTAATGACCAGATGAACACCACCACAGTGCTTTGGGCTGTTAYGTGCTCCAATTGCCACCTCAAGTGTGTCCTAATTACTGGATATATTAAATGTGGTCAGCCCTGAAACCAGCATGCTATGTGCGCTAAGGTATACAATACTCCAAATCAAGTGCTCTACTTGCTCCCAATCCGGACAACACTCTTGGTGCTACCAAGATCTGCTTCTGATGACCACAAAATCCCAGCTGTGGTTCAACTCTGCCAGCCTACCCAGCCCACTAACACTTCTCTCCTTGCCTCAGTGCCTTTGCCTTGGGAGACACCCGTGGAGAAATGACAGATCATCACTTGTACACTTCTTGATTCCCTTCTGCCACACTGCATTGCTTCGCAAGCGCTTTGTCACGACAAGCACATCGTCACCTCAGTTTGTTACTGTCATCCAGTTGCCACCCCTCACCATTTACCAAAGGAGGGAGCTCTTTGGAGCAGCTCCTGGCATTATTGTTGGCATATGTCAGGCATGGATCCACCCAGAATCATCCCTGATCTCAGCATGGTCAGTCAGTGCACACATCAATCCATTTTCATGCAGCCTTAACCTAGAGCCATCAGGAAGCAGAGAATGTCCTCTGACTTCCAGTTTCTGCCTCACCAAATGGAAAGGGCCAGCCACCCAACTCTCCCAAGTCACTATTCTCCGGACCGAGGTCCAGGGACAGAGCTTCAACACTCACCCAGAGCCCCCTGGCAGATGTCCGTCCGGGTTGCACCACCAACAATGAACTGAGGGTCATCCACTAATTCCTGCAGAAGGACAGAATCAGTTGCTGGTGCCGGATCTTGGCCTGGGCTTTAGTAGGGCTGGCACCCACTGCAGCTCTGACTTGAGAGAAATGGTATATGGTCCCTGCRAGATGCACCCCACCTGTCCTGTGCTAGGGAAGGCTACTTGACTGCAACCCCCAGGCCATCACAGTAAGGCAAGGTGAGATCTTCTGCTGTAGCCATGCATGGGAGGACAAGGCTGGATAGATTAATGCCATTCCCCTTGCACTCAAGGCACCAGGGGATATACGCCCTCAAAAACCCCGGTCACTGAGGGTGACACTTCCATGCCATAACACCTAGAAGCAATGACAYAGCCCACCTATTCTGAAGCTCACAGTTTGTTGCCCAGAGGAAACAAGGCCTGCTAGACACCATGTTTTTCTGAGCACTCATGGGGAATGGCTCTGGGCCCTTGGGAAAGTGGCTCTGCAGCACTCCAGGGACTTTGAGCACTGAGGGGTGCCAGCCAGGGCCAGTCTGCAGCTCAGCACACCACATCAGTGCAGACGTGCAGGGCAGGGACGCCAGCCCAGCCTGAGAAGAAGCAAGCTCAGCACTTACCGAYGGACGCTTCCACTCCACTCCCCGTGTCTTGCTGGAGTGTGGCCCCAGCTCCTTGAATCCGAGGGCAGAGGGGCCAGCTGGGAACTGGGGATCCCTGAAGAGGCTGCCGCTCTCCATGCACTGCTGCTTGAGGGCCTCATAGTCCTGGTTGAGGTACTTGATGGCGTTGTTGTGCTGGCCAAGCCCCTCAGCTCTCAGGCGGTCTCTCTGCAGACGGGCAGCCATCCCGCCAAAGGGCATCATAGCCGGGCACCGGCACCGCTACCTTCCGCTCTGCTCCCTGCAACAGAACAGGCGTGGCCAGGCTGAGGCAGGGCCCACTACCTTGTGCTYCCCTGGGGATATCAGCCATCCCACAGAGCCAGGCTTGGCGGCTGAATCTCCAGTTCCCCACCAGCCCCACAGCAGGGACCTTCTCCAGCAGCACGGCTGTGGGGCAGTGAGCCCAGTGACACACAGATCACCTCAGGGTGGGCACACACACCAGGAGAACCTCCCAGACCCCATCCCCAGCAGCAGCCCCGTTCTGAGCCCTGTCCTCCAGCCTGGCCGTCGCAGCCCTGCTGTCTTTCGGGGACACCGAGGGAGCACAGCAGCATTGAGGGGTGGCTGGGAGAGGCAGCCCACCAGCAGCTGGGTCACGGGTCCTGTCCCGTCTCCGCTGTGCCAAAAGGCTGAGCCCGGAGGAATTTCAGAGGCTTTCCAACTCCGTCAGCTTCTCCTCCCGGCGCAGCTTTCCGGGTTCTTCCCTCGTCCCGGCTCCTCCTCCACCCGTCTCAGCCGGGAGGGCGTCAGCGGCCACCCGCAGCTTCTCCCACCCCCAGGCGCCTCTCCCTTTCCCTGTTCCCCGAAAGCCGCCCCGGCTGCTTGAGCACTGAGTCAATAGGGCCGGGCAGGGAGGAGCCCAGCGGGGCGCGGATAGCTCTATCTATGGGGCCAGAGGAGGATAGGGAAGGAAGAGGCGGGACGGCCCTTCCCGGGACACACACACTCGGGCAAGGATGACTCAAGGCTCGTCGACGGCCAGTGGAGCAGCCTGCTGGGAGACACCGGGAAGGGTTACGGAGTGCAGCGGGGCACCCCGGCACCAGGAGAGCGGGGCAGGGCAGACACCGCTGAGCCCCCACGCCGCACCGGTCCCTGCCCTGGCCATCTCCCGGGGGTTTGACCAGCAGCTCACGGCCAGGTGCCTTGAACCAGCATGACACAGCTGCCAGGCATGTCTGGCCCCGCACCCTGCCCCACCGCGCCCGCTGCGGTGTGCAAGTCCCAGCTCCTCTCCCTGCGTCCAGCTGCCCTCAGCCGTGTCCAGGCACCACGGCAGCAGCCGGTGCTCGCACCCACCGCACCGCCCAGGCTGGAAGGGGCCTCTGGGGATCATCTGGTCCAAGCCTCCATGCAAGCAGTGTCACCTGCAGCAGGGCCATGGGGCAGGTGCCACCACCATCAGCCCACTGGCAGCTGCGGTCCACCCTGCCCCACTCCTCAGCCATCTCAGCTCCTGCTTGGCAGGGTTGGTGCCGAATATTTCAGAGGTTTCTCCATRTGAGAGAGTGGAGCAGTCCTTGGGTAAATAATCCAGGAGCCAGCAACCCACTCAGAGCAGCAAACTCGAATGCCAGCGCTGGCCTGCTGCCTCCCCAGCACCCTGTTCCAGGGAAGCAGGGTGCAGCCTGGCTCCAAAGAGGTGGCTTTCCTTGTCCTGAAGCGCTATGATAGCTAAAGGAAGGCAGGCAACAGCGAAAAGGGTGCAAGCTCTTGGCACATGCATAGGGCACAAACCTGGCTGCTAACCATGCGGCTGTCCTAGCCAGAAGCTTTTCAGAAGAAAAATCTACTCTTCCCCATGACTCTGCCTGCCCTGGGATGCTCTTATCCCACTATCCTTCTCCAGAGCAGTGCCAGACCTTCTCTCCTCTGTGATGGTCCCAAATCTATGGAGCTCCTCCTCTGATTCCTGCCCCACTGACAGCACCCTGGCAGTCTCTCCCAGCGGCGAGGCAGTCGTTGCCTGCGGAGCTGGCAGGATGGCTCCTCCAGTCCCAGACACTGCCCAGAACACAGGGGGCCTGAGGGAGGAGGAATCCCAATTACAGCTGCCCCCACTGCCTCCAGCTCCCACTTCACCACCTCCCCGGCACTCACACCACAGCCTGCCAATGGCCAGGAAACTTCTGCCCCTAGCCCCTGACAGGCTCCCTGCACCTTTTCCCACCCTACCTACCGGCACTGGCCATGGCTGCGGACATGGGGAGCTGTGTGCAGACACGGGCACCGTATGAGTTATTCTTAGCTCTGTGGCTCAAAATACTCGGGACGGCTGTGCTCAGTGGCAGATGGAGGTCACGCAAGCGCAGAGCGAGGAAAAGCATTTCAGACCCCAGCATGGGAGAGGAACCACATGGGTCCTTAAGCAATGGGGTCAGCTGCTGACACCTCCCCAGGCTGATGCTGATGGACACTGCAGGGCCCCCACAGAGAAGGAAAGGGTGTGAGGTGACAAGTCAAGCCCCCAGGGCAGTTTTCCACCGCAGGTGACATCCAACTACAAAATGATGCTTTCCAGTACTGGAGGCACCTCTGATGCCTCCCAGGTGGGAGCAAAAAGACAAGCTGGTTCCTGCAGGGTCCCTGATACATTGTGCCCCTTAGMGCATACTGCAAAACCCTTGGGCAGCATCACTGCTGAAGTCCAGCCAAAAATCTTTGCAGATCTCTGGTTTGCCAGCTGCTCTTGCAGATCAACGGAAGTGAGGAGTTCCCTTCCTCAAAACCAGCCCTGACACACAGTATCCTGCCGCATACTCAGCTCGGGGCAAGGAGCCACAGCCGTCCATAGGGTCCCATASTGCTCAAGCAGCTCTCAAGCCCTTCCCAGCCCTCCGGATGACAAAGATCCTCGTTTCCCACAAGCTCCCCTTTATGTTTCCGCATCCCTTTGTCGGCAGCGCATCCCGGGAGGCTGCGGTATCCAGTTTACTCGCCGCTCTGATTTGGAAGCCTCCGGGTCTCTGCGGATGCGTTATCTAATGCAAAAATCCCCGGGGATAGAAAGGGGATGGGAGGGACGGGCAAGCCTGGATAAGCTTAGAAAACGGAGGAAGCAGCCAGTCGAAGGGGGGACGGACGGACCCACCGCCCTGCCCGCCCGGCGGCAGGCTACCCCCCGGTGCTTAACCCCATGCTGGGGGTCGGATAAGGGTGCGGATGGGGGGGATGGACTTACGGAAGCTGCTGCCGCCACCGCCCTACCCGCTTCGGCTCAGCCCGGCCCAGCCCAGCCCGGCTCGGTACGGCCCCGCGGAAGGTGGAGTTTCGGCGGGCAGGATGTGCGAGCGAAGCCGGGAGGGCAGTGGGAGGGGAAATTAAAGGAGCAGTGGCATCTTACAGATACCGGAAGGCGATTGATTGGGGCTGCTGGTGCGGTTCTGTCTGCTATCAGCCGCTCCGAGGGATGGAGGGTACCGGTGGGATGGGCGTGCTCCTTCCACCGTTGTTCTGAGTAAAGGGTTGAGTGCACACGAAAATCGGGGCTGGAAGGAAAAGAGGAAGCAACTTTCCCCTAGGAATGGATTTGCGATAACTGCTCCACACTGCTGGCACCTCAGGTTAGCGGGGTGAAGCTTTGTGCTGCACCTTGTCCCCAGGACTTGTTGACCTTCTGGTGCCGCGTCTGAGTACGGTGGTCCCAATGGATGTCGCAGTCTGTCATGCCTGGGGGGGCTGTGCCCGCACCACCTCAATCCTTCAAGGCCAGGCAGTCACGGCCAACGCCGCCGCCAGCAGCTGTCCCGGCCTTCCTGCGTGCGGTGGCTGGCACCCCCCCAGCTGCCCCTCGCTGCTGGGCGCCAGCAGGGCCCTCCCCGGGCAGGTCCCAGTGCCCTGGGGCGTCCCGCAGCCACAGCGGGGCTGCCCCTGCGTGCCCTCCGTGACTCACGGTGCAGCTATGCGGGGTGGTGCTGTTACCAGCGGGCAGGGCCACAGCAGGGCTTAGCACGGCACCACGGAGCCCTCTGCGGTTCGACATGGCTTTGCCTGGCATGGCATGGCTCAGCATGGATTGGCAGAGCTTGGCCTGGTGTGGCTTAGCCCGGCATGTCTAGCATGGCTTGGTCTGGCATGAGAAACTCAGCCCAGGCCTGTCCCAGGAAAGAAGCTCTGCACTGCCACTCTTCTGGTGTCAGGGCTGAACAGAGTGATCCCAAAGGGTGTCACCAACCCTGGAGATCATTCTCCTCCCCTGGTGCCTGCTTGCAGCTGGGGAGGCTGTGCCTGTACAGCCTCACTGCAGCAGCTGGCATCGAGCCTGTGGGAGCCTGGGCTTCACAGGGCACCTGCTTCCTAACTCACCTCACCTTGCCCCAGGGGGTAAAACCTTCCTAACCAGGGAGTAGGTTGCACATGGGTCCAGGAGTTGTGTCCTTTGCCTGAGGGAAGGGCAACCTGGACATTTAAAACCAGCTGTAGCATAGTCCTGCTGCCGCACCCACAAGGGACCAGTCCGGCCCTGGCCAGCACCTACTAGAGCTGCCCTATCCCTACATGGGGGACTCTGTCACAGACAGCTTGTTCTGCCCACCCTAGTGCAGAGGTGGGCTGTTACAAGGGCTGCTCCATCTTCTTTCCAGCCAGGCTTCCTTCAGGCTGGAAGCATAGAGGGTTCCCTGCTGGGGTCACTATTTAACTCTGCGCAGAACTGCAGGCAGCATTGTGCTTTCAGACAAGGAGCAAGAGGCGTATAACACCAGGGCTTATTCCTGCTGTTGGTTTGTGCCCGTCCTTCTAACCCTGTTTTCCTCCTGTTCATCTCCTGCCTTATTACCCCTTGGTGGCCTCCAACGCTGCTTTCCCAGCTGCTTCTCTTGGAGCAGGAGACAGCTCCTACATAATCCTGTCACAAAGGCTGTCCTGTGTCCTGTCCCCCATGCTTGGGAGCAGTTTCTGTAAAACATCTGCACAAATACCTGTGCAATTTCCTTGTTTCCTTCTCTCAAGCTTCCCTTTGCTGCGATGGCTGCAGGGACTTGGCAGCAGCCACGGTTCTTGTTTTGTTCTCAGGCGTTGCCTCTTCCCTGTCTTTTGGCTGTGGGCTGCCAGGGGAAGGAGGGTCTTTTGTCCCCTGCTGATGCTGAGCTGCTGGCACAGGAAGCCGCGGGGCCTGAACACAGTGAGGCGGGGCCAGAGCTGGGGTCACTCGTCTGTCTCTCAGGAGCCCACGCCAGGCCTTGGCTCTCCATTGTGCCATCCTCCAAGCAACAGCCACTGTTCCCAGTGTAATGAGCATAGCACGCAACAGTCTCCTGGGAAGCACGCCAGATCCAGCCTGCACAGAGAGCAGCAGGGAGCATCCTGGGGCCTGGCTGCTCGCTGTCTGCCCGAGCACTCAGGATGGCTGACTTACAAGCAGCTTCATGTGTCAGGAAAGTGCTCCCCTGTGCTCCAGGGGTCTAGCACCCTCACGTTTTCCCCAAGGCTTTAGCTGTCCACCCAAAACAGGTGTCCAGGTTTTGAGCAGGTATGGCAGGAGGGGCTACGTGACTTGCTATTGGAACAGTAGGGGTGGGCTGACATCAGCTACTGAGGCTACTAGTGCAACTCCCCTACCACATCATTCCCAAACCACCTTCCTCTATCCCAGCCTCAGCGCCCACAGCTCCCCCTCTACCTGCTTTTAGCAGCAAAGCCTCTGATGCCTCTGCAACTCAGAGAGAAAGCCATTTGTGCCAGGAGAGCCTGTGAGCCACGGCTGAGCTCCTGACAGCGGGGCAGGGCTTGTACTCACACACAACTCCCCACTCCTCCTTTTGCACCATGCATGCTCCTGCAGCCCTGGAGCAGCTGGGGTCCTCTCCTCCCAGGTCCCAGCCCCCAACCCACTCCACAAAGAAAAGACTGCAAGAACAAAAGCTCCTTTTTTTCCTTTTTTCTTTTGTACACAAATATATACAGGGTATTATACACATCTCTACACAGACAGTGCCACTCGGAACACACAGCTCTCTGTGGGCAGGGCCCCGACAGCTGCAGAGGCAGCCCCAGACCATGGCCATACCTACAGAGACCAGAGCATCCCAGCCCACTGCTGGACCAGGAGCAAGGGCAGTAGGTGGGTGCGAGAATAGGGAAACAGGATCAACATCCCCCCTGCCCCAGCCTGAGAGTGGACCGGGAACTCTCAGCTCACATGCTCATTTCATTTGTGGCTGATACCTGGAGGGGATGGGCGACTCTCACCATGCCCCTTCACACCCACGTGTGCTCCAGCCCCAGCCAAGCCCTGGAAGCTGGGGTGGCCTGCCCTCCCCATGCACTGAAGACCCACATCTCTTCCCTTCCATCCCCCCCTCTTGTCCAGGCCTGGGATTCCTACAGAGGAGGTGTACAGTAAAGTCAGCTATGTCCTCCCTGGAGCAGCCCTGCACCTGCTCTCTGTGTGTCTGGCTCTCTTCCTCTAGTGGGGGGCATGGGGGAGAAAAGCCATTTAGATGTGACCACCCTTGCCAGCAGCTGAGGTGGGCAGGGCTGACACTTCACTTGTTCAGGTCTATTAAAGTGCTTGGAGCTCCAGGGCCAGCATGGGTGACTGAAAAGGTAAATGACTGTCCTGTCTCACCTGGCCCTGTCAGGCCCTGGAGGGCACGGCCCCAGGGAGCCAGTGCAGCACCCACAGATGACAGGCAAAGGGAGGGTGATAGTGTCCGCAATGAGCACCAAACAGGATGGTGACAGGGTTTGAGGGAAATAAATATAGCTAAATAGCAGAGGGATTTATTATTTTCCTTTACATTTTACACAAGGGGAGGGGGGGAAGCAATTGAGGGCAACTGATACTGACCTCCTCACAAAGTGTCTTTAAACAGGGTCAGTCCTTCTTCCAGGTGCCAGGGGCTCCAGTCTACCTCTCCCATCCATCCTGTTCCCTGCCTGCCTCTGGGACACAGCTATCAACAGGGAGGGGGCAAGGGCAGAGGTAGGAGAGGAACAACCCCCCTTCTCTCAGGCTGGGTGATGGCAGGGGAGCCTACACCACTCAGGGTAGGTGAAGAAAGTCAGCATAGCCCCATGAGGCTTTTGTGCTCCTGAAGATGGTGCTCTTGGTTGGAGAGGGCTCCTAGGGGCCGCTCTCCCAGGGCTCCCTCCCTCTCTGACCACCTCAGCTGGGGGAAGACCCTGCAGCAGCTCAAGGAAGGCAGGCCCACGGGGCCTCATTGCAACCAGGCAGTGCTGATCTTGCAGGGTGTTGAGGGCCTGTAGCCGGAGACCCTTTCTCCCCTCTCCCTAGCACCCAGGAGACCCCCACACAGCCCCCCCACCTCCAAGCCTGACCCTGCTGTGCAGACGCAGGGCAGCAAAAGGGGGGCTGCAGTACCACATGGGGGTCAGGTTGATTTGTTTGAAAGAGGAGTAAAATGTGCAAAGAAAAATGCCACTTAAAATGATTCTGCAAACCCCTGCCTGTGCCCCTGGGGGAGGAGGGGACAGGAGCTGGGGGAGAGGCTGCCTGCGCCTCCTCCTGCCCATGAGAAATGCCCTCAGCACCCCTCACCCTGCAAGGGCCCGTCTAACTCACACCAACCCTGTGCCCCTTCCCCTGTGCGATGCCACCCTTGACCACGAAGCCAGGCTGTCACCATCACTGTCYCTGTGGTGAGGGGGAAGCCTGTCACCACTCCTGTGCCCAGACCAGCTCCTGGGATGCTGCACCAAGTGGATGCTGCACGGGGTTGAGAAGGGGCACACGGAGGCACAGGGAGAAGGTGCAACAAAAGCCAACCCCTCCTTGGGTGGGGTTTCCAATAGACTGACTAAAGTTCTTCATTTATCACTTTCTTGTAAATCTAATAAATTATTAGCATTTCTCACCAGGAGGACAAGGGATAGAGTGGCCTGCTCAGAAGACCCCAAATGTTCCCCTTATGCCCCTTCCCAGAAAGCACCCAGCCTTCCTCCTCCCTGCAGGTCCAGGGCAGCACCGCGGGGGTCACAGTCCCCCTCCTCCCCAGCCCCTGGGAGTCTGGGGTGCAGGGATGAGTTGAAGAAGGTAGCTAGTAAAGAGCATGCCTGCCGAGCAGCCAGGCTGGCACAGGGATGGAGGGGCAGGGGGATGGAGAGCTTGCAGCAGGGCCCCTGCCCTCACTGAAGGCAGTGGCTCTGGGGGGCGGGTGGGCGAGGGCTGCAGCCAGCACCCTCGGGTGCCTCTTCCCAGGTCTCCATGCGCACAGCCTGCCCTGCTCCTGGGCCTCCTTCCCCTCCCGCCCTTCGAGGTCCCTACTGGTGGATCTCATTCTCTATCAGACGGTCCTCACACGACTGAAAATCTGTGTCATTCATGCCATCTGCGTTGATGAGCTCCTCATCCTGTGATCCCTGCTCCTCTGGCTCCGTTGCTTCACCCTCCGGAGAGGAGTCCTGCAGCACTTGGGCGATGTACTTCTGTCAGGGCCAGGCAAGGGGTGGGGAGAGAGCAGAAACACACGTGAGTCTGGGGAACTTCTCCAGGAAGCAGAGCACAGCACACCAAGCACCATGCATGAGGCTGAGCGTGGCGATATGCTAGGAGGGTGAGGAAGGGTCCAGACTCCATGGAATGTACCAGGAGAAGGCTAAGAGTGGGGCTTGGCCCTGAAACACTGTACGTGCCAAACCCCAGCATTCCAGGACAGGGAGCCTGGGCTGGGAAATAATGTGGCTTCTCAGGCTCTTTGGAGTCCACGTGGACTGCAAGACTGTACTCCGGTTTTTGCTAGTAGATGTGTCCTCTGAGGCTCTGCCTGCCTCTTATAGGGATTCTCCTTTTGGTGAAATGTTGCTGGCGTTAGGTATGTGGAGACTAGGAAGAAGCCTGGATTACATGTGCACACCCCAGCCCTGCTTTSCCGAGGAAGCAGGAGGCTCTGCTTTACCCCATCTCTGCAGCTCTACACAGACCCCCACTACAAAAACCTTGTGGAAGGAAGCAGTTGGAATAAGCCAAGAAGTTCAGAATACTGACTCTGGAATCTCAGAATGTTGGACGGGGGCAGAAAAGTCCCCAAAGCACTTCCACRGCCTTCAAGGCAATGCCCACGGAGACCCCTTTGAGTTGGCAGGAGGACTAGCCCAGTGGGTGACAGCCTCTGCTGATGTGCAAGCGTGCAAAGATGCAGAATGAGAAGGGAGACTGACCCGGCTGGATTCACTGTCCCAGCCGAAAGAGACACGGAAAGTAAATGCACAGCAGCTGAGGAGCAGCGGGAAAGAGGTGTGTGTGTGGGGGTTACACTTCATCACCCAGAGCAGGTGAGGGGCACAGTGCCCAACAGTTGTCTCCCACCCTCACTGGGAGGATCCAGGAGCTGACGCAGAAAAATGAGAAGTGAGGAGCGAGGTACTCGGACGGGGAGTTACCTCCCCCTTTCCAAACTCAGGCAAGGAGTGTGCCAGGGCATAGAGGTGGGGACAGTGACTCACAGCTGATTTGGGAGCTGGCAGATTGGTGGCAGGTCTCCCGTTCTGACTGCTGTCCATGGAATCCACTTCTGTGTGGTCAATCTAGAGAAGAAAGGAGAAATTGAGACTGCCAGGGCAACACACTTGCTGTCCCACCTCAGGAGCAGCATACAGGCAGCAGGGACAGCCTTGGGACTATCCCCTCTGTGAAGSCAGGGTTGACAAGCTCTGCTGAAGAGCCAGCTGGAACCACCCAGAGACCTTGCTGTTTTGTGGCCAAGCTGTGCTCCCAAGGAGAAGGGTCCCACACCCACCATTCCACCTCACCTTGTAGTTGTGAGCGCTGAGGTATTTGAAGTGGCCAAAGCAGACGTGACACAGGCAGATCACAATGGTGATCACGAGGACCACAAAGGTGAACATGGAAGTGGGGGCCAGGAACCCTGGGGCAAAGGAAAACCAAAGTGGCAGTGTCAGAGGGATTGTGACCATGCTCCATGGCTGGGGGATGCCAGGACCAGAGCCTAGCCAGGGAAGTGGCTCAGTAGGAGGCTAAGTGCTGGCATCCCAGCCCAGTGCTTACCTGTGCGCACAGTGGAGAAGAAGAGAAGCCAGAAGAGGCACAGAATGGGGGCTGCCACTACCTGATTCACAGCCCCTGAATGGATCTTCTTGTCCAGCTTGGCAGGCAGATAAGCATAATACAGGTTGTATCGGTCCACCAGGTGCTTAAGCAGCATGTACATGAGCCCTGGGAGAAAGGGAAGAAAGCCAGCTGAGTGGGGCATCAGCCTCTTTCCTTGACTGAGAGGAGTATCTCCCCCACATCAGCCTTCTTGCCTCCCCTCCATCTCTGACGCAGGGAGGCAGAGGGGTATTGCTTACCAAAAGGGACGATGATGGGGCAGGTGATGCTGTAGGTCATGACTACAGTGAAGACGCACATCATCCAGGCATAAGCAGCCCCAAACTGGAATTCGTAGGCCTGATGCTGCAAGAGGGAATGGAGACCCCTCAGCAGGACCCCAAGAGCTGAGCAGGTGTGTGCAACACACCCAGCTCTATACACAGCACCACTGGGGTGAGCCCCATCAGGGTCCCATCACAGCACTGCCCTCCCTGGGCGCAGGCCACAGCCCATCCCCTCAGCCCCGCTACATACTCGTTTGACGTTCCTCCGCTCGGCCGCCGAGCGGGCCAGGCAGAGGCGTATCATGTACATGAGCAAACCAGGGATGCGCAGCAGGTCCATGGCATTCCCAATGAAGGCAGAGGCGATGACATAGTTGACGAAGAAAGCCCCATTGTCTGGCAGGAACACACACCTGGGGAGATGCAGCAAGAGCAGGCTGCAAGAGGTGCTCCCTCCTTCCAGGGCAGCAGCTGGGAGCCCCCAGTACCTTTGGATGCCCTCAAGAACCACCCCCCATTGTAAATAAAGCCCTGCTCAGCTCCACTTACTCAAATCGCACAGCAGCTTCAGCGAGGAATTTTTTGTCAAACAACCAGCGGAAAAATACATCCAAGCTGTGGGAGAGGAGGGCAAGAAGAAAAGGTGAACCATCAGAAGCAGTGACAGACATGCACATGGCAAATATGTGGAAGCTGCTCTAGAAGGACCGAAAGCTCTGAACATAGACTGTTTTGTTCCCTCTTGAAGTGTGCCACCGGCAATTATGTAAAGTGGACATGGAAAAAATCCCAAAACCAAACAAAACAGTGCAGCACTCAGAAAGGGATGCAAAGCTTCCCACTCGTGTGTTCTTACCCCTTTGCCCTAATCCTATCAATATTTTCCTCTCTCCTTTGTTTGGGCACAAAATCCATGTAAGGAACAGGTGACTGACTCTACAAAAGGATCTGGTTAGGTACAAGGTACTCTGCCAACAAGAGATTAAAAAAAAATCAGGAGAAATAAATCCCATTTTCCTTAATTCTGCTTTTTTGATATAAAACCATCCAATCCTCTGGCATTGGTGGAGTACAGAGCTCCACAGGCAACAGCAAAGGGACCGGCTCCTCAGAAGGAAGTGTGGTCTGTTTCACAGTCAAAATGCAAACTTTCTGAGAGCATTCACCTGCCTAAGATGTAAGGTTACACGCAACAAGGCATTTTTCACCTGTCTTGCAAACATTGCTGTAGTCACCCAGTGGGATGAAGGACTATTCTTCTGCCTCTGCCAGAGGGTTTGTATATTCTCAGGAGCTGTCTGACATCACCACTGAGTGGCTGTCTCTCAAATACTGAATTTAGGTGGGGTGTATTTAGGCCACAATGTCATAGAATGGCTTGGGTTGGAAGGGATCTTAAAGATCCCTAACCCCACAACGTGTAAGGAATGAAGTACCAGACCCACTCCCCAGTATTTTCTTCCTCTGTTCCTCTACTTGGCCCCTGTTCAGTGCTGGAGCCCACACCAATGACTGGCAGGTGATGCATCAGTGTTTCCCACAGGGCAATTCTATAAACTCTGCAGGAAGATTTGAGGCATACACTCAAATAGATGAGCACTGCTGTACCCACACTATCCCACCCAGACAAGCAGTGCAACCGATTCAAGTTCTGGCTTAAATGGGGAATTCATGAGTTTTGTGCAAGATTTGGAGTGCACGCTGAGCACAGAGGTGGAGAATGCCTCTTCCACCAGCAGACCTCAAGCAGACTTTTCACATGTACTCATCTACCACGGCAACTTTTGCTGCATTATTTGTGACACTGTGGCACAYGTCAATGTGTCTGCAGATTGAGTCAATAAAGTCCTACAGACCCAGTCATGTATGGTCTGGCCTGCTCTCCCTCAATCAAAATTAAACACCAGTCTCCCAAGGGGATGGTAGCCAGGGCACCAGTGCAGTGAGGAAAGGATGAGGTATATATAGGAGAACAACCAGGGGTGCACCTGAACCCTCCCTATGCTCCAGGCCTCTGCACTTGCCTTCCCTACCTGCTCAGGCCCAGCGACGGCAGCAGCAAGACCATGAAGATGAGGAAGGTGTAACACTTGTGCATGGTCGTCCTATTCTCTCCAGACCTGAGGGCAAAGAGGCTGTTAACCTTTCACTGTCACCCCACCAGCCACACAAGCTGTGCTCCCATGGCTTTTTCATCAGTTAGCACTTCTCAATGTCAAATCTGAATCTCACCCTGTCCATTACTAGCACATGAATACCACCCCTTTCCCTCCAGCATATTTGAAATCTGTTCTCAAATCCCCATTCCTTCCACCTTGTCTCACAGGCTCTGCAATCATCTTCCTTGACCTGCAATCCTGACAGCTGGTGACACCCTCCCCACCAGTCTCTGCAACACAGAGCAGAAAACAAAGTTTACATCAAATGTCCTGTGGGGAATGTGCCTCACAAGCAGGATATTTCCAGTGCTCTGCACTTCAAGTGCCTTCCCTGTGGCCAGAAGCCAGGACAGCTAAAATGATTTTCCCTTGGAACAGCTATGACTTACACACGGTACAGGCACACCACCCCTGCCTGCTCACCTGAGCCAAGGCCTCCCTCACTACCAGCATTTCTCATAGTGACCAGCCCCAACTCTTTCCAGCTTTCTTCTTCTTGTAGACCTACATCAAGCTCTGCTCAGACAACCATGCTGCACAACAGCAGCTAAAGACTGATAGAACAGCTGTCCACAGCAGTCCCCAGGTGCCCAAGAGGCCCAACATAACACCATGCTTGGAGTGGGAAGACAGAAGTTCAAGCAGAAGGATCCAGCCAGGAGCTTTATGTCAGTGAGAAGTGCCTAGCGGTCAGTCACCTCACCGAGAAGGTAAGAACAGGTGGTGGCTGTCCTTACCTGGTCCAGTGTGCTTCGAAGAAGGCAGAGTAGTATACAATGGTGGGCAGAAGAGCAGAGAAACACCACAGCAGCAGGGTGGGGAAGAACTGGGTGATGATTGGGTTCTGCAACAAGGCAGAGAAGAAATCACGCGTTACACAGTGCAACAGATCTTGCACCAGCCACAGGTACAGCTGCCTTTGCTGATGCCAAGTCCCCAGCACTGTGACTACCCAGTCCACCCTGGCCAGGCTCAGCACATCCCTCATGGTCAGGCTGACAGGACCTGGGGAAGGCTGGCAATCTCTCTCCCTATCCCCCTTCCTTGCAGGGGATGTTGTGCCTTGGGGTGGTTCCTGTGCTACCCACCCTGCACCTGTCTCCAAAGTCCTTACATTGAGGTACTCCACAGGCTTGGTGACATTGAACTTGTCCATAGTGGTGATGATGATAGCAGGGGTGGTGAGAAAGAAGAGAAGGATGAAGAGGACCACATTGATCACAAGGCAGCGGATCCACCATATAAAGCCCCGGATGGAGAGGTGTTCCCTGGGAGGGAGAAAGAGGGCATCAGGATGGCTGCACAGGGTAGAATACCACGTCTGGGGCTTCACATGCACACCACAGCACAGCCTGGTGAACAGCATTTGGCACGCCACCCCGAGGCTTTTCCCCTCCCAGTCAGATGAGGCCTCTACCTCAGCCAGGCTGGGCTTCAGCAAGAACAACTCACTCAGTTACCAGAGGAGCACATGGAGAGGTAGACAGGAAGGGTATACCCCTTTCTCACTGGCAGGGCCACTGAGGCTGCAGAGCTGCTCACCAGTAGATGTTCTGTGGGTCAGGAGCATAACTGACGGTCCAGTTGGAGACATGGAGGGACTCACTGCAAGAGGAGGCCCTGGGCTCCCCACGGCATGCACAGCCCTGGCACTTACAAGCGTTGAAATCTTTGAGGATTCTGGACAAGAGAAAGAGGGACATGCTGACACAAAGGGCTGGCAGGCACAAGCCGAGGGAATACCTTAGTGCTGCCGTTCTTCTGATTTAAGGCGAGGGCTGGGACAGGTCACCTTCTTAGGGAGGGCAGGACCCTTTGTACTCACATGGCTGTGATGGTTTCGTTGTGGAAGGTGACAAAGGCCATCCCCAGAGGCTTTTCATTCACCTTCTCCTTCTCGCGCTTGTAGTCATCTTTGAGCTTCTCCTCCAGCTTAGTGTAATACTCAATGGCCTCCACCTGAGCAGGATGACAGAGGTCAGAGGAGAGATGATCTGGGAACCCAAACCATGGGACACACAACTACTGTCCAACACCTCCAGCTCTCTCCTACCTCCTCACAGCCCCTGATGACACAGCAGCACAAGTGGCCACAGGGCTTGGGGTTGATCATGGATCGGGTGTTGTCCTTGCTCTGCAGGTTGGTGAAGTAGATTCGCCCACGCTCAGCTTTCTTCCTGAAACAGGAGAACGGAAGAGAAGGAAGAAAGGAAAGAAAGAGGGTGACTCATAAAAGCTCTGTGGCACTAGACTTGAGGTGGTACCTGCAGCACCAGCCCACTCTGCCTTCTCTCCCAAACCAGAGGTTACCTCTCTGCATCGAGGAACATCAGCCGGGCAACATCATAGCAAGGACGGGCCTCCAGGACAGTGCAATTGGCGTAGGCCTCCCTGGGGATGAGAAGCATCAGTTCATCACAACTGACACCAAAGGCCGTACCCCTGAAGCAAACTCCAAGTGTTCAGGACTTCTCTCCTGCCCTGAGAAGAGTGTCCTGGGCTGAGAATGGTGACATGTACCAAGAGTTCGCAGGGGAGCCTGCAGGCTCTGTCCCTTATAGGGCACACAACATATGGGGCAAATGCTACATCCTTCGGGCTTTGGCACAAGGAGCCTCTCTGAACTTTTGCCCTGTAGCAGCAAGGAGCCCCTCTGACCCCACACTCCCTTCTCTGCCTTCACAGACTTGGTGTCAGAAACAGGCAGAAGGGTTCCCAAAAGTACAAAGCATTTCTTTTCTACCCATGGTGCTTCTAAACATGGTCCTGACAGTGAAGTTCTGACAGAAGAGGAATTTAATTTTTTTGATAAAAAGACATACTTTCTTACAAGGACTGTGATCAGGGCAGCAGCAAAACATCCCAGCGTCACTGCTTCAGCACCTCCTGCCTGTATCTCATCTGTGAATTTAACTACATCTCAAGATATGCTCAGTCCATTGCTTACCACACTGACCCCCTATGGCTCTGCAAGAGATAGCTAGGCACAAAACAAAGGACACTTCACATTCAGATAAAAAGCAGAAAAATAACATTGAGAGGCTCAAAATAAAGGAGTTCATCGATTTTGCCTAGTTCTCTGCTCTCAATGCATTATTGCCATTTCAGGTGACACTAGTACTACCCTAATTAAAACGTCCCTGTTCCAGAGCAGTCTTTAGGGACACAGTGAGACTCACTCAAAATGCTTCTTGATCTTCTCTGGCTCAGCATATTTTGAGATCCCATTGATGAATAGAGTTCGCTTAACCTGGAAGGAAGAGAGAAAGGAGAGAACAGGTACGTGTGGATGGTGTAAAAGACCAGATTGAAGCAAGCCCTCCTCCCAAGACCTGYGTCAGTAATGAAAAAGGGTGGCCCCATCACTTCTAGCAACCAGGGCTCCCCCTATGCTATGCTTCCTCTAGCTGTTGTCATCCTGCACCCCAACGCGCTGCAGACTGACAGGCTTGGGACTTACACTGCAGGTGCCTGAACAGAAACAGGGCTAACCTTTAGAAATGAAGAAGGCAAAAGCAGCTGGAACAACCCTCAAGGAAGAATGGGGTTCTTCCGCATGTTTACCCAGTGCAGGCCTCTCCTGTTTCCCCATGGGCAGCCAGGGCTGCTGCTCTGGAGACGATCTGCCTTTGGACAGGCAGAATAAAAACAGCCAAAACATGACAGGCCTAAATTGCTGTGGAAATTGAGGTGCTCAGCACTCTCTCAAAGGCTACCTGACTTGACCACAGGGCATGGGAAAATGTGCCTGGAAGAGTGGCCAGATCCTGCTCACCAAGTCATCCTCTTTGTAGCGCATCTTGGAGGTGTGCCGGCGCATGCTGTACACTGTCAGCAGCAGGTACAGGAAAGCAAAGGTGGTGTGCAGCCACAGCAGGTTATTCCTGTCACAAGGGAGACCACAAAGGTCAATGCAAGGTTGCCACTACAAGTCTGTGTATGGCTGGTCAGGCCCTGAAGGCACTGGGGCCATCAGCAGTGTAATCAGCATAGCACATAGATGCCCTACAACCAAATTCCAGGAGCTCAGCCTGGAAATTGGAGCAGGGACAGTAGCCTCACAGCAAGGAGATGAGGCTCCGCAGCAAGTGAACATTTACAAAATACCCCTTGAGGGCCTCAGTTATCCATCTCACCCTTGCCCACACATACCCAGACTTCAGGTTAGCGATAGTTGTCCTCCCAAAGCTGTAGGCATTGTTTTCTAGGGAGAAAGAGGCAGACACAAGCACATTCAGTTATACTGAGTGGCACAGAGCACCACTAGAGTGAGCTATGGCATGAGTCTCACTTGCTGAACACCTCAAAACCCAAGCTGTGCAAGATGACCCTGTGGATGCACTACACTCAAAGTGGGACAGCAGTTAGGGTTTGTCTGTAGTAGTCCTGTCCTGCCTTCCACTGCTACCCAATGGTCGGGAACATGGTGTTGAAAGCAGATCCCCCAGCCCAGCCAAAGGGGCTTGTTCTCACCTAGCAGGTCCCCTGAGAAGTTGACAGGTAACACGATGCCCACGGAGAGCACACCCACGGCCACCAGCAGCCCAATGATATGCCTCTGGAAGGACAGGTAGTGCACCGCATCACCCCCGCATTTGTCTCGGATCTCATCATCCCTGCCAGGGAAGAAAGGCTGTCAGGCAATTTCCTACATTTCCTCAAGTGCTGGGAAAAAGCAGAGGGTCACAGCTGCTGTCCTGATCTGAGCACACACAGCACCCCTGGTTCTGCCGTACAGAGCTGTAGCCAGGCTCTGGGTTTGGAAGCCCGGCACTCAGCCTTGAAGCAGACTTGGCAGAAACCTGCCTGTGCAATGGTTGCTCAGCCCTGCTCCCCATGGCCCTGCCCTCTGTCCCCCAGGACAGGCAACTGGCCACACACAAACCCCACCTTCTACCCTTCAGGTGGGCCTTGCCTTCCCTGCTAAAATACAGAATGCTGATGCTATCCCACAGCACTCTGAATAGAAGTGCTTGGGAGACTACTCTTGTCCATCATCAGGCTGGGGGTGTCCCCTTGCATCTTCCAGTCCCCTTCTCATAGCCATTCCTCAGACCGCAGTGCTCCTAGCAAGAGTGCCAGGGAGATGAGCTTCTCTGCAAAGCAGTGGACAGTGTTTCTGTGATGGGACTGAGGTGGGGCAGCCATGGGCTGGGTTCTCTCCTCTGTCACAGACTCACTGTGTGACCTCATCTTGGCTTTAGGACTCCTCACCTAGTCCCATCTTGGCTTGTCCTCTCCAGAGGACACACTTCACTTGTGCTCTTCAGAGGAGTCTGCAGCGAGGGCAGTGACTTCATGCAGCTGTACTGCAATGGGCATCCCAACAACCCTGCACTGCCCCTCCTTCTCCATGTGGGTCCCCCATGCAGGTCCTGAGGCACTTACTTTATCCTGAAGATGGCTGTCAGCCAGGAGCAGAAACCCTGTGCAAAAAGAAAACAGGACAGTTTCACATCACTCTCTGTTCCTTTATCCCAGCTCCCTCCTTCAAAGGCACTGGGGACCAGGCTGGTGTCCTTGCACTCGCACATACTTGGCTTGGGGCGGCTGACCACAAGCACCCAGATGTGCAGAGCCACAGACGGGCCAAGGCAAAGGAGGTGACAGTGCTACTCCATGGAGCACAATACAGGTTGGACTCTGCTGTGTGGCTGTTCCCTACCAACTGACAGCTCAACCTTCCAGGCAACCCATCGGCTCCTGACTAATACGAAAGCTCTCCACAGCCTAGGGAGACCCAGAAAATTCACCATACATATATTTTAACCACCACACTGGACAAGAGAAGCTCTGCAGAGACTGGGAAGGCAGGCTGGGCCAAGGCAGTGCTCCTCAAAGGACACCTGGGGGAGCTTCACCCCCCATCCACACCCCCATTATCCTACTGAACTGTGCCTCCCCTTTAGCCAGGAAAACAGCAGTAGAGGTAGACTGCAGTGTGAGGAAGAGCTGGCAAGGAAGTATTGTTTGTAATGCTGGGATTACAGGCTGGACAGATGTCTGGTAAGCCACAGGGATGGAGAGCCTATTTATTTAATGGTCTAGAAGCTGCATAGTTATGTTTCCTTGAGCTCTACACAACACTCACACGCTACAAGATGTGGGACTTAAGGCCCAGGAACGGGCAAAAGTGCTTCTTCTGAAGAGCCCTTGATTCAGCCAAGCTGTGGCTCCTGGCCACTCAAAGGCAAAGTGTTTGACTCTTGCTGCTACTCACGTTGTCCCTCTGGTCGAAGTCCACAGAGCTGGAGACGGAGGTGAGGCGCTCGTAGCGGTCATGGTTGTCAGAATGCAGGGCGGAGGCTACGCTAAAATGACAAGTGGGAGGTGAGGGAGAAAGTTAGAAGATGCAAAGAGGCAGCCTGGCCAGGAACCAAGAGCACCCAGGAGACAAAAGGTTAATTCAGGTCAGTTTGCACCAGGTGAGATGGAGAGAGGTAAGATCAGAGGTAGCAGTAAACAGARACCCCTCCTCAGATGGCATGCTGACCCTGGCAAAGTCCATGGGCTTAGCGATGGATGCTACTTGTTCAGCACCTTCTGAAGGGCACCTATGCTATGTAGCAGTCCCTGAGAGAAGAGGCTGGCAGAGGCTGCTACACAGGGGAGACGACGTCTGTTTAGCACAGGGTTTAGACAGTGGAAAGAAAGCAAGAACTGGAGGGTACCACAACCCCTCTGGCTCTGGCATGGCTGGAGAGGCACTGGCAGTGGTTCCCATCCTGAAGGACCTCACCCATCTTCAGGAAGAGTAAGGAAAGAGTCTGGTGGGCTGCATCCTGCTACACCAGTCCTCCCCACCCTGAGTGCTTCAGYGCAGAAGGAAGAACGCAGCTGCCTGGCGCCAGGCTCAGTGCAACCTCCTTCACAGCCTCAGCTGAGGCTCCTGTCTGGCAATCCCTTGAGCAGGAGCAGGGCAGAGGGCTAGAAGTGAATGTCTGCATGCGAAAGGACAAGGAAGCAAAAGGAGTGAATATCCCAGAGCGCTTTACTCCAGCCAGAGGCAGGGACCTAGATGAAGAACCTGCAGCAGAAGTATTCAAGGCTGACAATAGCCCCCACTACAAATGGAGGCAGAGGGCAGCTGGGAAAGGAGGCAAGGAAATTGTCCAGAGACATAAATTAAATAGCACTTGCAAGATGACAACAGCAGGCTGGGACCTCAGAGGCAGAAGAAGAGATATGACTGATCTGAAGGCTAGAAACAAAGGAAAAAAAAACACAAATGAAATTATGGTCTCCCTGTACTCAGTACAGGCTCAAGGATGATCAGATGGGCAAGAACACAGAGAAACAGCCACTGAGAGACGAGTGCTAGAGAGGAGGTGGATGACACTATGGGAAGGAGAACAAGCAGAGATCCTCATGAACACGTTGAAGGAAAGTGGATGAGACACGTGGCCTCTCTCAGAGCAGAGCAGCACCTGCTGAGTCCCCAGTTCCTAGCTGGAAGTAACAGAGACAAGGGAAAGGAGATCAGCCGAAGGTCAGGGAACTACAGCAGTGCAGATTAGACACTGGTGTGCAGCCTTGCCATCGCACAGCCCAGCATCCTGCTCTGCTGGAGGGACAGAGACAGCTTTGACCCAGCTCTCAGACCTTCAGCTCTTTATAATCACAGAGGCCTTGCAGATGGGTACAGGGAGTGAGGGTGAATTTCTGCTGAGGAGAAACTTCTGCCCTGAGGAGAGCCCAGCATGAAGACACCATGTGCTTTCAGCTTCTTGGTACTGAAAAAGCAGAGGGCAGAGGAGAAGCAGCACTGGAGGGAACATCTGAGAGGAGTGCCATGTTATGAGATGATCAGGATAACTCAGCTCCATGCAGTGACAATAATCAGTGTTGAGAAGACAGAGGATGCCAATCCTTGCCAAAGATGGAAAGCTGAATAGGAAGCTCCAACAGCACTTGCACTTGAATGGAGACTTTTTAAAACAGAGCACTAACAATGCGAGTGGATGAAAGCAAGATTGCCCCAAATCATAAGATTAAGGTGGGACCCTGCATGATGCAAGTCTGGTGCAGGCCCTGCCAGGGAAGGAGAAGGAGGGGGTCTGAGGCACAGCTAGCCTCAGGCGAAGGGAATCACAGGCTCCAAGAGGACAGGCCAGGCATGCCATGTAAAGGGCTTGCTGTGGTGTGAGGCTGGAGGCGGCTGCATGGGTGGCAAGCCCCACAGGGATCTGCGATCGCTTCCCTCACACACAGAGGTGTGGGTGGGTTGCTATGACCTCCCAGTGCAGACTGAATTGCCAGTTAAGACTGTTGATGGCTACTGCAGGCTCTGACAAGCAGCGGGACAAGGGCACTTGCTAGTTCTCATGAAAAGGGAACACATCAGAGGAGGATGCCCTCTCCCGCAAAGAGTGATGTTGTACATTCAAGGGCTGGGAGCACCAGGTGACAGATACGTATTCCTAACCCACAACCTGTCACTGCACCCCCTAGCAGAGAAGAGCTGGGATGGGAATGTGCCATTAGCCCTGGAGGAACAGACAGAATGAGGCTTCCTCACTGAGTTCCACAGTTTTCTGGAGGCTTCTGGCTACCAACACTGTCCCAGCTCAAGCAGTAGGTTTGGGGGTGGTATATGTAGTGTTTGTGGAGCAGACTGCTCCAGCAAGTTCAGATGAAAAACAGGAGCACGAAGAAGTGGTTCCCTTGAGAGACAAGCACTTGTGAGGATAACTGAAGTGCCCCCCTAAAAAATCCTTAGGGCATGATGGCTCTGCTACCTCTGCCTTACTGCCCCCACAAGATGTTAGCAGTGAAAAGTTGCCAGACACACCTGAAGTAGGGCCAACCACTAGTGAAGCACTCAAGCATGAGCAAGAGGTCCCCTCTGTGCCATGTACCACAGCTACCACCAGTTCTATTTTCACAACTTCAACTGCTCTGCTCCCGGGGGCAAGGATCAGCTGCAAAAACAGGCACATTCTCATACCCCCTTAAGGCAGTAGCAGGCCCCTGCTTTGCAAGTGGTGAGGCTTCGCAAGTAAGAAAAGGAGGCTGCAGCTTGCTGCCCTGGCCTCAGACACAAATCAGTGTGGCTGAAGCGACCACTGCAGGCTGTGCACTGCCAGCTGATCATCCCCTCTGCAGCATCTACCACTCAGCCAGTCGGCAAGGCACGGGCAATGGTCTTTTCTCAGGAATAAAAGCAGCAAGAAAGAGGTAAGAACAAGGAGGACAGTCCATGGCAGGGCTTAATGGGTAACACCAGGCCAAGGTGCTGAAGGATGCTCTCAGCAGCACTGAGGCAGGAAGTTTCTTCTGCAGGGGAAGAGAGAAAATCAAAGGTGCTACCTTGGTGTGTGTGGGTTTAGGTGGCAAGGGACAAGGGTCAACACTTGCACTGGTCCCAGCAGGCTCATGGGGTAAAAAGGAAAGACAGAAGTCTTGCCAGATCCTCTTGGTGCACCTGCCTACCCTTGCAGTTGGTGAGGCAACAGCCCTTGTGGCAACCTGGCACAAGAGAGACCAGGCAAAGCAGCCTCCTCTGCACCTGGGTGACCTGAGCATGCTGTGGGCTCAGGCAAGCAGGTTTGTTTACTTCCATCATATGGCAGGATAACCGGACACAAGCAGATAGAGCAGGGTGTGTGATATAGCACTCTCTGCCCTGCTCAGGACTGAGAGCTCCTTGGTACTGCTGCTCTCAGGGAGCATTTAAGGGCTACTAGGAGAAGACCAGGGCGCATTCAGCTGTGGTAGTGGATGACACAAAGGGGAGGGCAAGAGAAGAGCACAAATCCACCTAGAGGCACAAATCCATGCCCAAACTCCCAGCCATTTATATTAGTTCAGAAGCAAGACAGAAAGCTGCAAGAGAAAAGGAGAGAGAGATTGTGAGCAAGAAAGAGAGAAGAAATGAGACCCTGAAAAAACAACATACTATTCCCGCTCCTCTCTTTCCGTCTCCCAGCGTCGGCGCCTGGGGGCACAGAAACAGAAAGGGAGAGGTTACAACCACGGGAGTAGGTGCCGAGTTCTCCTCTTTCGCAGGGAACTATGCATCCAACATAGCTCCACATCATCCTGAAGAAGAGAAACCTGCCAATGGTCAAGTTGGAGAAGACCGTCCTTCTAGTGCCCAGCAACACCTCAAGGTGCAGCAATCAGGAACCCCCACTGGTCCAGCAGCAGAGTGCTTTGCTGCCAGCTAAAGGGAAGCTGGCTTCACTGGGAAGGTGGCCTGACTCCATACCATGGACATTGCAGGGGGCTCCTGAGTGATGGGGACAGGTAGGAGAGACTATTGGGACTGCCTGGCTGCCATCTGAGCTCCTCTTCCATGTGTCTCCTCCCCACCCAGGCAACCAACACACACATACATCCCCCCTCTCAAAATTCTCATACCACCCCATGGATGAGCCAAGCAGCAGGGGCTCCTCCCTCTGATCCCAGTCCTGTTGATCCACAGCCCAATCCACAGCCACACTGTCCCTCTCCTGTGCTTACCAGCTCTCCCTCTCTGAACAGCTGACACCCCTCTGCCTTTCTGCCTACAGCCACTGCTTGCACTCACTTGCACCCAAGGTGCTCAAGCATTGGCTCTGACAAAGTCCAGCCCTCTCTCCCCACTAGAGGCCAGAGCTGTGCAGCACCTGTGGCAACCAGCCAGCACCTGGGTCCAGATTGCTTAAACCCGAGGAGCTGCTGCCATCTCACTAGTGAGGTCTCATATGATTATTCCTTTCTCCTTGTTTCCCCCCCACTACCGCTGTATGGTTGATTTCCCCAGCCAGACCAGGAAAGGACAGGCAGAGGAACAACAGGGACACAACTGCTTATCTAACCCTATCCAGGACTGCTTATCTAAACCAGAATTCCTGGTTTGGTGCTAGAAGAAAACAACTCTTACTCTTTCCACTGTTGTGCAGAGAGTGCTCAAGAGCAGCTTGCTGGAACCTGTATTGCCAAAAGAACCAAAGAGACTCAAGCTCAGCCACATCTGAGCTTTTGGGCATAATGAGCTTACACAGCTGATCAAGGGGAAGGAAAACCTACCACAGCCAGTCTTCAGAAACCACACGTTGCCTCCAGCAGGTGACAAAGCACCACCGGCAGAGCAAACCTCTCCCCTGAAGAGAGGCAGACTACCTGCACAACCCCCCTATCTTAATTGAGAAAAGTTCATTGGTTCTGCACTGGAAGAAAATAATCACTGTCCTTCCTTCCTGCTGACAGCGAAGACTGGAACAGCATCTCCCTCTGCTCTGGAGCTGCCACCTCAACACACCCTGGCTTTCACTGACAGACAGCGTAGCCCGCAAAAGCATTGGACAGGAAGGATCCACACCCAGACCAACTCATCAGCACTTGGGACAKGAGCTAAGTACCTGGAAAAGCAGCATACTACTGTCAAGTGCTCCAAGAACTGCATCCAGCAGAGCCACAAAGACACCTTCAGAGGCTTAACAAAGCCTTTACTGTGGCTGCCTTCACCCTTCCTCTGACCTCTTGTTCCTCTCTCCTCCCTCCATCTGCTGTTCCTCTGTAAGGGCCCCTGCACACCTCTGTCACTGAAGGGACCGTAAGCGACACGGAGCCAGTGGGGACCACTTCATGTGCTGGGAGAAGGACGCTGTAACAAAAAAGCCAGTAAGCAGGGATTTCTTCCTGTTCCTGGAGCTCAGGGGATGCAACTGGCACGTTTGCCTCTCCTCTCCAGCTGCTCAGGCACACAAAAGGGAATTTATCCCTTCTATCTCACAGCAAAGAAGGGCACCATTCRTATCTTATTCCCCCGCCATTCTTCCATGCTTACCTGTCAGCATCAGTCACCAGGGCCAAGCGTCCATAGTCCCAAGCAACTTTACGCAAAATTGAAAAGACAAACAACAGTGCCTGGAAGAGACCAAAAGAGAAGCTGTGAGAAATGGCATTGTCCAACTCGTTCCTGTGGCTCTGCAAGCGGAGTACAAGGACAAAGTAGGGTAGGAGAGGACAGAGTCCTCAATTAAGACACTGAGACCACAGGACAGCACAAGTTCTCCAGGACTGTTAAATCAGACTATCTGGATAGCTGTGGAAGGCAGAGGTCCAGTATGCAACATCACAGTAGCTAAGGTAGCCCCACAGGATCATAAGGCCCTGAGGGCCTTAGAAGTTGAAATTATGGCTATATCATCTATGGTCCCACAGCTTTTAAGGAGGAACATGCAAAGCCTTTGGACGGGTAAAGCCGCAGAGACTTGGCAACACAAGTGGGAGTTCTGGGATGCAGGACTGACCTAACCTGACCCCCACCCTTAGGGCTATAACACCCTTCCATGGGGTTCAGTGTGGTGGTATCGGAGCTAAGTCCACAGTAGCTAGGAGACATGATCACGGCCAGAAAGGCAGCCAGCAGGAAAGTCAGGGATGGCATTTTGGGCCCTCAATATTAATCATCCAATCACTGTCCTTGTTTCATGGCTAATTAGGGGAGAAGGTGCTGAAGCAACAGTAGGAAGACTTACAAGAAAGCACATGAAGTCAAGGGCTAGGACAGTGGGCACCCCCCCGAAGGGCAGCCCCTGCAGCACAGTGCTGCGGATGCGTGCACTGTAGCAGTAGTCCTTGGTGCTGTTGTTGCTGCTGCATGTGGGACTTCTGCAGGGGGCCCCTACCGAGCCCAGGGTGGCGATGACGTAGGGAAGCATCTCTACAGCTTCATTGTCTTCCCTGGGGAAAGGAGAGAAAGAGCTGGTTAGATGCACACCATTGGATGACAATGTAGCCCCACTGGAGTTAGGGGCCAACCTTGCCCGGTAGCTTGGACTTCTCTGTGGTACAGGATTTTCCTGGGAGCAGTGTCAAGGGACAAGGTCATCTGGAGAAGCCTGCTGAGTTTGGCAGCGCTAGAAGAACTCATATGCTTCAGCAGCTGTGGTCCCACCATGTAGTCCCAGAGCTCCCTTCCTTATTTGTCCACTGTCACACCATTAGGTGTGGCTTTCACAGACTATCCTTCTTCCCGAGAACACGGCATCTCAGCTCCCCCTCCTCAGCAGGGAAAGCTTTTAGGTACAGGAAAAAGCGAAAGGGTGGGGTGGTGCGGGCATGAAGTCACGTCTGGATGATAGAAACAAACTGCCATGGGACAGTTGCTGCATCATGATTCCACAATTTCCTTTGCCTGGCTGCATAAAGCCATTAGCTTTATTAGGCTGAATCATCAGCCTCTGTACACTGCGGGCCTCAGCCTCCAGCTCCCAGGGCACCCATCAGGGACTGCTCACACCCGCTGCTTGTTTTCTTTCCTTCCTCTGACTTGGATGCATTTAGATCCAACCACACAGGGTAGAGAGAAGGCTTAGGCTCTACCATTAAGCCAGTCAGATATATTATTTATTTCAGTGCCTTCCACAAACTGTTACAAAACCCACACTGGTGAGCAGGTCAGCATCAGCTGCTTGGACATGGGGAGATCCTCCTCCTGTGCAGAGCAGCTCCACAAGAAACACAGAGAAGATTGTAATAGCAACGGATAAATGTAAATTGAGTATCTCAAAAAAAGGACACACCACCAGCAGAAATATAACCACTAGAAAATCCCATCAGCTGCAGAAGGAACAGTGATAACAGAAGATCTACTCAGGCTGCTGATCCCTAAACCATTCCTCTTATCCAGCATCCACAAACCACCACAAAATATTCACAACTACCACGAACCATGCAAAAAGGCTGAATAGCACAGTATCACTTCTGGGCAACGCCTGGGGTTTTTTTTCTCCAGAAATGCCATCCCACTGGGCTGGGCAAAAGAGCCGTCACTTGCCCAAAGGATGAGAAAGCTGCCACCACCACTGCCCTGTGCTGGCTTCAGCCTCTTGTTCCACCAGCCCTGCCCTTCAAGCTCTGCATTGGCTGGTGACATTAGCAGAGGGGGTGCAGGGCTCTTATCTCCAGCCCATGGGCATATCCTGGCAATCTCCTGCCTGGCTGCAGAGATTTATCAGCACGACGCTAGCTGGATAATGACCACAAAACGATTCGCTGCGGTGACCTAGAGAGCTCTGCTTCAAAGTGATCCCTCCCAGCTCAGCTCGTGCGGGTGCACAGCTGCAAGCCAGCTGAGGCACCGGTGACAAAGGGCAGCCTGAGGAGCAAAAGCCCAGCTGGGTACAGGCATTGAGAGGGGGTCAGCCAAATTGGAAAAGCCACAAAGCAGCCCGTTAAGACATAATTCACAGGTACAGAGCTGGATCAGAGCTGCCGAGAGCAGAACAAGGGAGTAGAAAAGCAGGAGGAAAAAAAAGCCAAGGCATGAGATCACAGTTGGGAACAAATCAGGAAGACAGGGACGATAATTCACCCTGGCTGAATTTAAC
Organism: Amblyornis subalaris; assembly: GCA_018881555.1. Taxonomy (NCBI): domain Eukaryota; kingdom Metazoa; phylum Chordata; class Aves; order Passeriformes; family Ptilonorhynchidae; genus Amblyornis; species Amblyornis subalaris. The sequence goes on from JACAXG010000070.1 coordinate 992,966, forward strand.
TAGAGACTCGGAAGCTCCAGGGGAGAGACTGGAAAAAATGATTGGATGAGACTCAAAGGAATATCACACACTTTGGAGCATGAATGGTTACACCCCTCCGTAAATGCAACCTAGATGAACTAAACGAAAAGAGAAATACCTCTCAATCTTCTTTTTGGGAACCTTGTAAACTTTCAGGTTGGAAATAATATCTTACAGCACCGAGTAACAGATGTTGAGTAAAGACCACAATTCCACTGCAACATCACAGCCTTGAGTTCTCCTTGCATAAAGGCAAAGAAGAAAAGCATTTGCTTTTTCTAGACCTACTAAGCTCACTACTAAGTGTCTGCTCCTTCCCAGGACACAAGACGTCTTCTAGCTCTAACCCCTCTCCCCACATATCCCCAGCATATCCTCTCTTCTGTCCCTATGGAAAGGTGACTAGAACCACACACAACACCCTGGGTAGAGAAATGACCTTGACTGTTAGAACAGCATCCTGATGTTCTCAGCATCACTCCTTACACTACTCCTCATGTGGCTGAGCACAATTTACTTCTCTGATGGCATCTTTGCATATTGAGGAAAAGCATCTCTGTAATCAGCCTGCAATTCCACTGCCCTGAGTAGCCAAGGTAAATTAGAAGCCAGCCATGTCCCAGAGCAAATCATTCCTTCCAATACACCTGGCTGCATTATTCTCATCTCACACCATTTCACTTCTCATAGTGTCACTTTGGAGTTGCTTCCCCTTGACAGATCTGAATGACTCCAGGGTACTGGCAGATTTTAGGTGCCTTGCTGCACACTACCTTTTGTGAGTCATTAACAGCAAAGGACCTCATCCCTCTGCTCTTGTCACACTGAAATTGCTCATTCACTCCTTGACTTTGTTTGCGGAACCTCAGCCAATTTTTGATCCAGAATTCTACATCTCTTCCAGTAGACAGTTTTCTTAACAGTCTTCTGTGAGAAATTTCAGAGGTTTTCTGAACATCCAAGCAAGTTACACAAGTATGCTACCTATTATTTTACCACAGTACTGAAAGACTTGCAACAGATCAGGGAACTATGATTTTCCTCTGCAGAYACCGAACTATTTACCTCATTCCTACATGTTTTATAGCCCCATTTTTCCATCATCTTTCTTAAAACAAACGAAGCTCATATGCTCACATTGCCCACAACCCCATCATAAACATTATTTATACAAACCACTACATGTTGAAGACAAATTTTGCAAGCCTATGGGTAATTTAAGACACATTTCAGAGACAGGTCCCAGAGACACATTTTTTTCCCTGAAGCCTAGAGGATGGACTGGATAGAAACCTTCCTAGCCTCTTCAGCAACCCAGCCAGAATACCCAGCAATGGAAAAGATGTGGCATATGCCCAATGCTTACAGTGCCTTTTCACAAGCTGAGTTAGGCGGCACAGAAGCAGTCCACACCATCCTTAGGTATGCTGGTAAGTACAAGAGGGTCCCCACAGAGACAGAGGTGCTTCAGTTGTCTGGGAAGCTGGGAAAAGCTCACARGAATGTTCAGAGCACTTGTGCCCTCCTAGCTCCCCCAGCTGCAGGAACATCTGGAAGCAGGTAGAGGTGACCTACCATTGTATTACTTTAGGTTGGACCCATGAGGGTTCTTCTGGGGTTACCCCACCAGTTAGGCAACTAAGAAATGTGCTTTGGTAACCAACTCTGCAGTCTTGATCAATAGTGCCCACCTAGTATCCTTCACCAAAAGCCTTTCCCAGGAGTCTTTCAGCTGAGCAGGAGACTGGCTGGTTTTCCCAGGCACAGTGCAACCCCTGGGCCTGGCAACACCTCTGTCCTCGCATTCTGTTTGCACCGTGGTCTCCGATGCTCTCTCCAGGGGACTCTCTGCCCGCTCCCTCAGCCAGGCAGGGCATGCCGCAATGTGTCTTGTGCTGCAAGGTGCAGGGCTGGTCCTGGAGGCTGCTCATATTGGGTACAGTGTTTTAGGCAAAGCACAGGCAGGGAGGAAAGGCAGTGCTTGCAGCACACATAGTCTTACGGTACAGCAGCACAGTTCCCAGTTATGAAAGAAAATCCCTTCCAGCAATGTGGGAGGGATAAGGGGATTTTTCTAGCAACAGCTGCCCCCCTCCTCAAATACACACTGAAGGCAGAGGTGGTTTTGCAAAGCTTTCTGTTCAGATCCCACTGTCTGCCTCTAGGGAAGGACCCTGTAAGTTTTCTTACACCTTATGCTGCCACCACAGGTAAGGGAGCCTGTGTGGCCACACAAACTGTGCTGCACTGGAACACGGTTAAAGGTGCCTTTCCTGGTCCCTTCTTCCCCTTGAAAGCTGTAGGTCAGGGCAAGCTTGGCTCAACCTGAGCTGAGATGCTAACATTAGCATGAGCTCCTGAGCATCAGGAGCCAAGGCACAGGGAGTTGGTGGGAAGCTTCTATGAGGCTGAGGCAGTGGGAACCAGCTCAAGGTATCCAAGCCTTTTCCTGACCATAAGCACAGCTTCTCACCACAGCACATAGTGGGGCCAAGGAGGCACTAAGAGCAGGATATCAAACCAGGTTCCATGCAAGCCCCAGAGTCTTCACCTCCTGCACTCTGCATAATTAAAGCTGACTTCCTCAAAACAGCAGAGACAGACTTGCCAAAAGGCATTTTCAGCTTTTATTCAGCAATAATGGACTCCATCCCCTGCTATATGAACGGCAGGAGGAAGGGAGAGAGGAAGCTTCTCCCATCCACAGAGAAGTCTGTTCCCTGCCCTGTACCATAGCCTCTACATCCCCAGCAGGACCAGCATGTCCTCACTGTCCCATGTTTCCACCAACACATGTCAGGAACAGAAGCATCCAGCTTCCTACCTGAAGTCCCTAAAGCACATCCCACGATGTACTGCAGCCCCAGCTTCTGCCTGTTAAGCCCTGTGCAAACACAGCCCTGGGAACAGCTGCTGCTCTTGAGGGCTTGGTGGCCTCAGCAGGGCAGGGCTTCTCCTCCTCCTGGTCTTTGTCCTTCGCCTGCGTGCGAGTACCCAAATAGCACCCAAATAGCAGCCAGGCAAGCCTCCACGCTCCCATCCATCCATCACAAGGAGAAAGAGGGAAGAAGGCAGAATGAGGCTGAGAAGGCCAAGATTACATGCCTTGGTCCTTCACTGCTGTGACTCTGGCTGCAGAGTATGCATCAGGGTGCTTATGGAGTCATCCCACAGTCTGGGCAGGGGGTGACATGCAGCAGAGATCTGAGGGGCTCTTGCAGGCAGGGGATTGGGAGGTGCCTGCTGAGGAGGTAGCCTGTCCCACACCGAACCCTGCTGCAGCACAGTAAGGCCAGGGCAGACAACAGAAACAGCGCTGCAGGTCTTCCAAAACAGAGCATTTCCCATTCTCACCAGCTCACCCTGGAGTCTCTGCCCCTCACACTCCATGTTCATGTCCTCTGCCAAACCCCTGGCACCAGGGGGAAAGAAGGAAGGGGGAGCACTGTGCTGGGACTCAGGCAGGAGTGACGCAGAAGATGGACAGCTGGCTAACGGTCCGACAGATGCACTGACATGGGCAAGCATCTAACTGTTCTTCCAGCCACACCATTGATGTCAGCCAGACACGAGGAGGTGACCTGAGACGTGTCTGCAGAAAAATATAAATCAATACAGCGTATGCTTAAGCTCACAGCCGGAACAACGTAAGCACACAAGCTACGCTCATTTGTTTTCTCACCAGTAAATGTTAATAACTCCATCTGTAATTAGAACAGCGAGATTCTGCTCTGGTAGAGACACATTTGTTTATGGAGATGTGACAGTCTCACAGCAGGCTGGGGGTGTGGAGACAGGCAACCGGAAACCAGCAGGTCTGGGTCAGGAACACTAGAGATTTCCAGGTTAAAAATAAAGCAACCCAAACCCTGTTAAATCTCTGGGGAATGGCACCTAGGGACATGAGGAGTGCTTTGGTTCTCAGACCCAGGGTGCTGTGGGCATGGCCTGTACTTTCAGACCTGCTCTTCTGGGGTCCCCTTGGTCTCCCAAGTACCATAGGTAACCCACACTGTGACTCCAGGGAGCTGAGCCCAGAGGATGTGCCACCCTGAGCCTTTGCCTGCCAGGGCAGTACAGACCTGCCTGCACTGGGCACTTGGGGACCCTCACAAAGCAGTTGGCACCCAAGATTGAGCGAGTCTTTTCACCCCCTCAAACACCCACCTAGGTTACCTGCACCTCAATGGCGAAGTCCAGCAGAATTCTGTGCAAACTGCTTGCAGCCACAAGCAGACCACAGGAAGAACAGTCTGGGTCTTGTAAGCAAGTAGGGAATAGCCTTAGGAGAGATGGGGAGAAGGGGGCTTACAAGTGAGCTGAAAGTCTTTCTAAGAGTACAACAGTTAAGAAACAGGTCTCTTGCTGAGACACAGCGGTGGGAAAGCTGTCCTGCACCATGCTTCAGACCTGGCACAGAGCTTTCAGGCAGTTGAGGGCTGGAGAAGTGCTGACATGCCGGGTGCAGTGAGGAGGAACATGATCTGCAGGCCAAAGGAAAAAGCATCAAGAAGAAATGTGCTACCAGTGCATTTCCAACAAGCCTGGGCAAAGCACTGACAAGCATACAACAGGGATTGGTCCTGTATCAGCAGAAAAGAGGAGGGCCTGCCACAGCCCTACATCTCTTTGCCTCCTTTCCATATTCTCCAGTCAACATACAAAGCTCCCTGCACACTTCACCTCTACCAGCTAGCCAGCTAGACACTGGGCCCCCAAAGCTTTGATCTGGCAGGTTTGGCTTCTTCAAAGCAAAAACTAAGGGCACTCTTGCCCTGGTTCCAAAGTCCTCCTAACTGGCTTTGCACCAGGCCTCAAATATCTACCACCAAAGGGCATCACTCCTTTCTTTTGTGTGTATCTGCTCCCAGCCCTGATTCTGGCAGGTACCATCACTGTCACAGCCAGCCCCAGCCCCATGATGCTCAGAGCACCCTTTTGTGGCAGCTTGCACTCTGCTGGCTGTGTACATTCTGATGCTTAGGAACCCCTGGTCCTGCTCCCAGCACAACTGTAAGCACTGCTGACCACACAAGTGACGGTCCCTGCCAGGGGCAGTAGTAACAGTGAGAAACCTGGGTTTGAGTTTCATGAAGGTCAAGAACCTGTCCTTTTCACAACTCGGTCTCTTTCAAAATCACCCAGGATAACCACAAAAGGCTTACCTTTGCCTTTGAACATCAGCAAAACACTTCATGCTTTCCATGCCTTCGCCCACTGGAAACTGTCTGCCTTGCCACGTGATAAGGATTTGGCTCCAAACAGTTTGGTCTTTTCTATGCCTCTTTTTTACAGGAACTCCCTCCAATCTGATGGTAGTGCTTTCAAGTCATATGGTGCCCTGAACATCATGTACCACGCCAAGAAGGGCTGTACCACAGCTTGAAACCCAGTACGCTGTGGTTCATGCTCTTCACATCAGAGCTGGCTAATCTGTCCTCAGCCTAAGGGCAAGTTGGTCTCTCTGGCTCTGCATTTTGCTCCCACGTTGCACATCCCACACTGCTGCCTTCCTGCCTCAATTTTCACATCCCTTTGGACTGGGTGCTCCTGGGCAAGGGGTGTCTGTTCCTGCCTGGCCATCAGGGAATGGCTGATGACAGCCCCTTCCTCTCCAAGGAGGTTTGGTGGACAGTGACACCCACACACCACCATGCTGCAGCTCTGCTGCAAAGAAGCCAGCTCGACTGCCTCCACCTGGCTACAAGGAACCAACACAGCCACGGCACCCAGCATTTCTGCACCATGAGGGAGAGGTCTGAAGTCCCATCTTGTTCGCCTGCTGACAAACACTGTAGTCTCAATGCCACATGCATACCCCCAATGGTGTCTCATAGCGACCTATCCATGTGTCCCACCCTAGTTCATGGCAAGGGCCCATCTCCTCCTCTGCCATCAAGTCCAATCTATCAAACAGTTCTCCACATCGATCAGCTCTCCGTTTGCATGGCAGAATCACAGCCACCCTAATTTACAATAAATTTTGAGTGCATCATGAGTCACCAAATCAAACACTTTAGTTCCAAATAAATCTACCTTTCCCTTTCCCTTCAAGCTCCTGTGCTGTAAATCTCAGAAAGATATCAAGTTGGTCTGCCACCTTGTACTTTCTGAAGGAATACTGCTTCTTGTTTGGCTTCTCTTGTTTCCTGTAGGCATATGCTGATAGTGATCTAGTAAATGCAATAAATAATTTAAGTGGCAAGACTGACAAGGTGCTGGACTTCCTGCTGTATATTCTGCAGAGCAGTGGCCATATGGCAACTGAGTCATACGCTTGGGAGTAAGTCCCAGATAACAGGGCTTCCTCACCTATCACCCAACACCCCAGCAGTAGCAACTTCACCAATTCCCAGTGGACTTTCAGCAAAGTCTAGGATGGAGACGTCACGATCTCACAGTATCAGTGGTTTTCAGTTTCTGGTTTCCAGTAGCACAACGGCTGTTCTTCACAGGTTGCCTTCTTGGTTATCTCCTGCATATCCATTATGACCACTTACACTCCCCGCATATGGCCTGCACTTTCCTTACAAACTCTCTGTGGGCCTGCCCCAGGCTAGCTCTCCCATACTTCATTTTTTAAGTGAGAGTGACTATTCATACAAGATCCTTACTGCACAAATAACACTTTGGTTTTCAAGTACTGTTAAGGAGAGCTGTTAAGGTGCATGACATCTGTCTTGACTGAAACACAAACCAATCTCCCTGGTGATTTCATATTTACTCTGAATTTTTCCATGTCTCCCCCATTTCTCAAGTGACTAAATGCCACCTTGTCCCTTTTGCAAAGGGAAATGGTTTTAGCAGGAGCTCTGCACCTCTTGCAGCTATCATTCCTTTTTCCTTTGTTTATCAGTAACCTCACCTCATCTTAAAGCTTCTGATCTTAATTCCCTTGTGTATAAGGGAGTACTGACATACTTGTCTTTCCTCAGGCCTCGCATCTGTTTCCTGCCAGTCACATACTGGCTATTCTCATCTACACCCAGCTTTTCCTCTTGAGCAAAAAGTGTGTGTCTCTCATAAAACTGGATTTTTAGCCAGTCTCTCAAGGTCACATTGACTGTTTCCTCCTTCTCACTTCTGCATGACAGAAGTCTTTACCTCCTTCCAGCACAGTATTCAAAGACAGAAGAATTTTGTTCACTGGGCACAATTACAATCACTTGTCTATGAAGTATGATCAGCAGTTTGCACCAAGGAAACTCCTTGGTGATGTAAGTCACCAAGTAGTGGCAAAAAGCATCTCTCTGAGTAGTCCAAGCCACCTCTCAGGGCTTCACAGCTGGTTCCTCAACAGAGGCTGGCAGAACACCTTACTGCATCAGCCCCAAGAGCATCCCTACTCCTTACTCTGCAGCATGAAAGCTGCTGGAGCAGYCAGCGGTTATTGGGGGTAAGCTTCTCTCTTGCCCAGTTCTGCTGCCCAAAGCACTGACACCAGCAAACTCGGCATGCACAGGATCGAGGCATTACCTCTCTTGGATGCTACTTTAGAAAAGCTTCATGCCCCTTTGTATTGGGTTTGCATGGCCAAGCCTTGGTAGTCGGGGGGCGGTGTAACAGAAGTGGCTTCTCTGAGAAGCGGATGGAAGCTTCCTCCATGTCCGGAAGAGCCAATCCCTGGTGGCTCCAAAGACTGATGTGCCACCAGTCAAGGATGGGCCAATTAGAAAGAGTGGTAACTCCTCTGTGATAACATACGTAAGACAAAGAAAGAAAACAAACATTATTGCACTGTTGTAATTGCAGTCAGAGAAGAGCAGAGTGAGAACAYGTGAGGGGAACAGCTCTGCAGACACCAGGTCAGTGGAGAAAGAGGGAGACGAGGTGCTCCGGGCACCAGAGCTGGAATTTCTCTGCAGCCCGTGGTGAAGACCACAGCAAAACAACTGTGTCCCTGCAGCCCATGGAGATCCATGAGGATGCAGAGATCCACTTCCAGCCTGTGGAGGAGACCCACACTGGAGCAGGTGGATGCCTGAGAGGAGGCTATGAATCTGTGGGAGGCCCATGGAGAGAGGAATCACATTGGAGCAGCCTGTCCTTGAAGGACTGCACTCCATGGAAAAGTGACCCATGCTGCAGCAGTTAAAGGACTGCTGCCTGTGGGATAGACTCACGTTACAGCAGTTCACARAGAGCTGTTGCTCATGAGATGGACTCGCACTAGAGAAGTTCACGGAGAACTGTCTCCAGTAGGAGGGACCCCACAGTGCACCAGGGGAACAACTTCTCTCCCTGAGCAGCAGGAGAAACAACAGGTGATCAACTGAACATAAACCCCCATTCCCTGTCTGCCTGCACTACTGGGGCAGGAGGCAGAGCTGGGAAGGAGGGAGGGGTAGGGAGAAGGTGTTTTTAAGGTTTTATTTTACCTCTTATTATCCTGCTCTGATTTGTTAGCAATAAAATTAAGTTAGAGCTCTAATTTGAGCCTGTTCTGCCTGTGACAGTATTTGGTAAGTGATCTCTCCCAGTCTTTATCTCAAGCCATGAACCCTTCATTATATTCTCTCTCCCCTGTCCAGTTGTGGAGGGGAGTGAGAGCAGCTTTGGTGAGTGCCTGGCATCCAGCCAGCATCAACCCACTACACCCTTCTTGAGCAATTGCTTCACAGGGACACGTTGAAAATTTAATCTACGTGCATCAATTCAAGAACAGTGGCAAAATGGGTGCATGTGCTTAGAGCAGCATCCCAGGAGATGGTGCTTATTGGTGCATAGAAAAACCCTCCTTCATATCAGGTGAGGAAGCTTGGCACTAGCAGTGAAGGGCCCACCAGCCTGGCTCTCATCCAGCAGAAAACACCCAGGATGTAAACCAGGAAGCCTAGAGGGAAACCTCTTCTCTGGTGGGTGCTGAGGGACAAGACGCCAGGGTGCTGCATGACCGCCAGCAGGAAGAGTCTCAGTGTTGCTCCTAAAACAGGAACATCTACTCCAAATCCTGGCACCTGCACCCTTCCTATAACAGATAAAGGCTGATTCTTTTCCAAGGTCCTTAAGCAGATTGCAGCTTCAAGTGTTTGCAATTTGCAGGCTGGGGATGTTCTCACCTTTCCTCACCTTCCTGGAAGCATTCCTAAGGTAGTGCTTGCCTTGCAGAGTTGGTCTACAAAGGACCCACAGCACAGCCAGACACCAAAGGTCAAGGTAATCACAGCCCTGCAGCAAGCAAAATTGAGCTCCCTTTACGACTTCATGCTGAGTTGTAAAGGGATTTGGCAGCCACAGCAGGAGGAGGAAAGTCTTCAATTGTTCCTCAATAACAGCAGGTATCAGCAAACGGCTCTCACAGCAAGAGGTCTGGATGTGGCCAGCAAGCCAGGACAGTTATAGGAAAACATCTAGGAATTTGCTTTCTGCTTCTGCTGGGGAAATCTCAGCATAGTCAGAGCTCCAGCAACAGCAGCACAGCCCAACCCATAGCACAGCACCACGACACTATGCACAGGGTTGGCATGGCACCCAGTACGACCAAGCACAGCGGGGCAACCTTGGCCACATACACGTCCAAACTAAGACAACTGTGACACTGGAAAAACCTCGAGGCTCTACAGCATATCGTTGCCCTTATGCACTCTGTTCCAGCAGCTACTGAACTCTAATAAGAGAGATAGATGTTATGAGAGACCGATTCTGAGCTCCTGCTGAGCCCTGAATAAATAACAAAGGTCACAGCAGAGGCAGATGGACATTGAACACAGCACTGAGACTGTCCTTGCTCCAAAGCCCGAGAGATCTGTCCGACCTCACTTAGCACATCAGGACCCAGAGAAGTCCCAATTCCTCTTCTACATGATATTTGCTCTGATGCTGCCAGAGAGATCTAATCTGGAGACAGTTGCCCAATAACATTTACCTGCTGGGAACAATGAGGGTTGAACATCTACCTCTTCTTGAGTTTCAGGGCAGCTCTGCCTGCTTTTCACTGCTGAGTGTGGGGTCTGCAGGCAGAAGTCGCTGGCATGCACCAGGCTGTGGAGGCTGGGCTCTCAGCCAGCCACCAGCACTTGAGAGATGCTGATCGGGCTCTTCTTTTCAATGGTTTTGCTCCACCCCATTGGGCTTGGCAAGAGGAGCTGGGCCTGGCTTGGGAACACAGGGAACAAAGCGCCAGCAGGGCATGGGGCACTGAGATCCAGCAGAGACCAAGGAACACTGAAGTGGTACTTCAAGGTAAGCAGCCCAGCTCCCAGACGCACTGATAAAGGTGTGTGAGATGAAGTGGCTACTTGGGCTTGGAGGAGGGCACTGAATTGCTGGTAAGATGCAGCAGTGCGAGCCTCATGTCATCCAGGCTCTATCTCAATGCTAGGGCAAACAAAGAAATGGTACTGTAACTGGATGAAGCTGCTCTGAGTCACTGTTTATCCATGGAGCACAGCTCCACACGAGCAAATATCAAGCCTGTGGGAGTCCACTAAAGACTGCAGTTAGTAATCTGGGTTCCTCTTGCCCGCAGCCCCAGCTCAAGCCAGGGTGCTCACATCTACTAAGATCACCAAAATCCTAACTTGGTATGAATGAAATGACTTGGAGGTCACCTCAAAAAACAATGTGGACCACACCAAACACTGCACCAAGGGCTGCTGGAGGTGAAGGCAGGAATGGCCCTCCAGCCCAGACAGACCAGCATTACACAGAAGAACTAAGACCAGACACCTGACAGACCCCTCAGGCATGCCAGCCAGGTCATCACAGCATCTCCTGGGCTCTGCTGCTCCGGGCTGTGGTGTTGAAAGGAAAACAGACACGAGTGCTTTCTATGGGCTTGAGTCTGGACAACACTCCGGAGTAGTTAAGCATCATAGCCTGGAGCTGCTGTAAGGCAGCTTGCACATCTAGAGGCTGCTTTCCCTGGAAAGCACTGCCCTAAAAAGAGTGCAAATAGGTGGTGAACAGCCTGATGGGAGCTGTAGTGGCAGCACTGAGAGAGACATGCTCCGAAGAGCTGTGCTATTCCCATCCCACGACCTCTGCTGCCCTGCTAAGCCCTTCAGCCTCAATCCTTATTATGGCCATGTTTCTTGAGACCACCTTTCCCTCTTTAAGCCCTTCATTCTCTGTGCTTCCACAGATGACTTCTAATATCAAAAGAAGACAGTGTGGTGGGTCCAGGTGCCCCAAACCCGAGGTGAAATTCATCTCTGACCTCATGTCTCCATCCTTGTGTATAAGTTTTAAGTCTTGAAGTTTGATGGTCACTCTGTACAACGCTAACCCTCTCCTGGAAGCAGTTACCAGCACACAGCACAACACTGGCAGGATGCACTAAAGCATGCCATAGGTTTCCACCAAGAAATCACATTCCTGGCTGTTCACCTCCTACAGAAGGAGCATCTGGCTCTATGGACTGATGTGAAGTGCAGCATCACAGAGGTGGGCAGGAGGGACACTACCACCCAAATAAAAAGCAGCCAGTGGACTCCAAAGAATCAGAGTACCTAGAGACAACAAAACTGTTCTTTGCTGGTTCACATGGGTGAGCACGCTGCTCCATACCTCATTTTTGGATCAGGACAACATGCCACACATTGCAGGAAAAGAAATGAAAGCAGTGGCTGAGGCATTTTATTTATAGGCATGAAGTTTGCCTGGCCTTCCCAAACACATCACAGGAGAAAAAAACCCAATTAGTAGATTATGGCATTCTGAGATAAATTACTAATTAATAACCCAGATAAGATTACCACTTAGTATTTCTCCTAATGCAAATCTTTGGCAACTGTACAGGATAATGCTTGTTAAGACATTTCTTCAAGGATCTTCATGGAAAAGAAATGACCCCTGCTCAGGAAAGCTCCCAAGTACATACTTATCTTGAAACACTTTCACTGAAGTCATCATAAGTACATGGCTAAATTAAAGTGTTTACGCAAAAAGGGACAAACTTGAGCACTGTGCTCTGCTTCAAGCACCAGATATTTTCCAAGACCATTCTCTGAACTCTGGCTATGTGCACCGGTTATCAACCCAGCCCCAGTTGAGTGCCTCAGGATAAGGGCAGCAAAGACCAAGAACCTTAATTAAAATTTTTCTTTAATGATGAGAAATAGGTTTCTGCAGTACACTTCATAGCAATTGGTTAAATAAATGATCCTAGACCAAAAAGCTTTCTTCTCTTCCTGGGGAAATGGTTTTGGCAGGCTTGAAAGGCATGCCATTCCTCCTGATTCTGCTTCCAAATTTCATTACTTCTGCTTCTCACTGCTCCTCCAAAAATACTGCTCTCTCTTCTCAGCAAGGGGATTGAAGATCCCTTGCTGTAGGAGACATCCTACCTCCCTCCACTCTCCTCAAGCTAAACTCTATACACTTGTCATTTTTCCAAGCACACCTTCCCAGTCTGACTGTTTCCACAGCCGATGTCTCTCTGTGTGGTGAGCACCTTTCTAGATGTGTTGTGCCTGAACACCCCAAGCACAGATACAGGCAGAGCCACAGGGAGAATGGTCTTGCAGCCTCCTTGCTCTGCAGCACAACTCCTTGGCATTCTTAGCCTGAGAAGCCGAAGGGTTCTCTTTCAGTCACATCGTGGCCAAATATATATATATCCCAGTACCTTGTCATCCTACCTTGTCCTCTCACTTCCCATTTCCTTCCGGCACAGCTGCCTCCCATGGTGCCCAAACTGTCCACAGAGGGAGGGGAAAGTAAGGTTAGTTTTGGTTTGTTTGGTTTTTTTTTTAATTTTTAAATAAACAAAGTGTTTTGTTAAGTGTCAGCTGTTATATGGTGAACTTCAGTTTTCCCATATATATCAACAAACACAAAACCATCCTAGTTGTCCCATTTTTACATAGTGGGAAACACCTGAACCTTGTTACCAGACTTGCTATGGATCAYCAGCATCGGGGCTTGCTTGGCTCTTGGCAAACACAAACACACAATCAATACAACCTTTGTTATCTCCATTGATGTTACAGGGTATTTTGAAATGTCTCCTGCACTAAAGCACTCAAGTTCCCTCAGACTTAGCCCAAGCAGCTGGATGATCTAGAATCTCCTGTATACTCACTGGGGCAGGCAACCTACAGATACCAAGGGTAGAGACAAACTCCACTACTGCATAATGGAGGAGAGGCTTCCCAACATTTGTTTTTCAGATTATGGCATGGAAAGACATGTGCTACGCACTACAGGTGAGGCAGGAGCCTCTTACAGTACATTTTGCTTTTTATCAATGGATAAAGTGTAGCCACACTGCCTCATTTCACATGCCAGTCAAGCTGTTCTGGGATGCCTCTTGCCTGGCTCTTCCAACACACCCCAATCAACTCTGAGGAGCAAGCCCAGGAAAGCCCTAGGCAGCATTAAGTTTACATGGCTTAAAACACAACCTGGACAGAGCAAGACCAGACCACACCGCTTATTTCAGCGGCAGACTGAGCAAAGCCTCCACCCCTCCAGCTGGAGAGCTTTCAGATTCAGTTTGCACTTTGCAATCCACCACCCTCCCTAGAGCTCCCAGGGAAGCCTGCTGCTCCTTCCCCCAGTCACCCTCACATTTAATATGGGGGAAGGCTGCAAAGTCAGCTGTTCCCTGCCTAAAATCATCCAGACATGCCAACTCACAGCTCCTCCTTGAATCACAGCCTCCTGCAGTGGATACGTCTCCTCCCTACAATGCTGGGGCTGGGAATGTACATCCCAGGCCAGCCTCCAGAGCAGAAAGTGCCCAGCTGCCCTAAGAGCAAACCTGACAGCCACACTTAGTCCTCCAGGGCCTGAAACGGGAAAGCACAGGGATGCAGGAGAGCAGTACCTCCTCCACCCTCCCCTCCTGGGTTGCCAGCTCTGCTGCTGCTGCTGCTCTGCCTGCCTGTTTTTGCCCAGGCCTGTAAGTGAGTGAGGAGGCTGGAATTTCGCAACTGGGACCCTGCCCTCTGCTTATGCCACTTGYCTGGCATTCCAGTCAAAGTCATCAAGAATCCCCACATACGGAAATCGGGTCTCCACTGAGGCTGTGGTGCCAGCCACCAGGCATGGCTTCTGGGGACTGACTGCTGGGTCTGGTGGCAGGGGCAGACATCCTGGCAGCGTCAATGCTGGGAGCTCTGTGATCAACTCTGCCACAGGCAGCTCTGCTGGGCTCCACCTCATGCTCACATACTGGGCGTGTGCATGTGACTCATTTACTGCAGCTCATCASAAACCCACAGCCCCAGCAGAGTTTTAGGGTCAACACTTGATCTCCAAGTGGCACACGCACAGGGACGTGTAGGTGTGACTCGTCAGCAGTCAAGGAGAGATCTCTTGCTTGGTGCCTTCTACCCAGCAACCCAGTGATCACTGCAAAGCATCCCACAGCAGTTATGTGCTGGAGTCACACAGATGCTGGCTGTGCACCTTCTCCCAAGTCAGGGACCATCTCAACAGGGGGAAGCTGGCAGCTACCAAGCCCCAAGTTTTACTCCACTGCCGTCAGCCAGCAGTACTTTAGCCCCTACATGAAACACTTGCAGACCCTCAGGGATAACCATAGCCCAACACAGCCACCTGCATCTCACTCTTTCATCCTGAACCCTATCTTCTTTCAAACCTCCTCTCTAATACCCATCCATTCATCATAGATTCATAGAACCATTAACGTTGGGAAAGACTTCTAAGATCATGAAGTCCAACTGTTAACCCAACACTGCTGTGTTCACCATTAAACCATGTACCCAGGTGCCACATCCATGTGTTTTTTGAATAGTTCCTGGGATAGGGATCCCACCATATCTCTGGACATCTTGTTCCAATGCCTGACCACTCTTTCAGTAAAGAAATTCTTCCTAATATCCAGCCTAAACTTACTCTGGTGCAATCTGAAGACATCTCCCCAAGTCCTATCACTTGTTACTTGAGAGAAGAGATTGATCCCCATCTGGCTACAGCCTCCTTTCAGGCAGGTTCAGGTGTCCCCCCTTAGCCTCCTTTTCTCTAGGTTAAACACTCCCAGCTTCCTCAGCTGCTCTTAATTAGATTTGTGCTATGGATCCTTCACCAGTTCCATTGCCCTTCTCTGGACATGCTCCAGATAGCTTTTCAGGGCCGGGAAAACAAAGCTGGAGCTGAGGAAGCRTCCCCTCAGCCACATGCACAGCTGGCCCTTGATGAGGGGTCACCAATGCCCATGCATGCCTGAGCCCAACTCACAGCTTCCAGGCCCAGGTCCCACTAAGCCTGTGCTCACCAGAGAAAACTCCCAATATAGCATCAGTTGCCTATTTATAACATGATGTTTACTAACACCAAACACTCTCTTGTTGGAAGCAGAAGATGAGATGAGTCAAGAGAACACGAGCAAGGGAACTTTCTTCTGCCATGGCATGATGAAAGGATTGTGGGAGGGTTACTTAGGGATGGGTGCTGCAGCATTGGCTGATCACCTGCAGTTCCTTCACCAATGCAAGGAGAATCAACGGCACACTTACTTTTTCACATCAGACCCTTATGCTCTGGGAACCTTTTCCTGTGAAAGTGTGAGATCAGATCCAGCACAAAAGACTCTGCCAGCATCCCTTCACAGCCTGCTCCAGGCTTGGGAAGCACCAAGTGCCAGCAGGTGTTGAAGCATCAATTTAACATGAAAATTTCCTGACAGCTTCTGGGACCCTCTTCCAGCAGCTCAATAAAGCACTGCTGGTTGCTACAGTGCTTTGATAGGGCCTCTTCAGGCAGTGCCCATCTCCAGGGGAACCATGACCCTTCCAGCCAGTGGTCCTCCAGCAGGTGGGTGGGGAGGCAGACCTCACTGTTCAACCTTGCCCAGCTTCCACTCTGGATGGTCACTCTGTCATGCCATTTGCTCAGTGCTCCTGAGCAACTCCCAAGAGTTAGATTTGCAAGGATACCTGACTGCTGAGGCACTACTAACACCAGCCTTCAGCTGTGGGCAGAGATGAGCACTACAAAGTTTGCTGTGGGTCTCAAGTGGGGTAGGGGTAGGAAAGTGATTACAACCTCAAGGCCCCAAGGCATCTCAACATTTGGGATACTATCCAAGAACATGCTCCTGAGCAACAGAAGGCAAGAAATGAAGTGCCTCCTAGGGCTTCTTGAATGCAGACTTTCTCCAGTGTCAAGCTATACCCCCCTCTTGGGTGGATGGAAACAGACTCCACGTGATGTTATTGAACTGCACACCCATATGGTGGCAGATCAGAGTCTTGAAGCCCATCCAGGCAAAACAATTGGTGCCAGTCCCTGGCTCCTCCCAGAGCCACCACTGCATTTCCCATTTTTCCCTCCTGGCTGCATCCAGACATCTGATGCCAGGCTAATTTTTAGAGCCTTACATTTTCCTCTCCACCTTTGAGAAAGTTATTGCTTTCCTGCCCTCAAATAGCAAACACCTCTAACACCCTACCAAACTCATAATGGACCTCCTGGCTCTATTCTCCAGATTTGTCTCCTATGCCATTGCACTTACCAGCCCCAAAGGGGCTGACTGGAATGCATTTACATTAAGGGGCTGGATCAGTTTCTGAGTTTTTAACCTCTCCTAACAGGCAAGGGAAGATTGGTGTCAGGGGCTTTACCAGAAAGCCTCAGCGGTGTTCTGGTGCATGTTCAGCCAAGGCTTGGAGTCCAGAGGCATGCCTTGAGCACAGGACATTGCCACGCATAGGGTCCAGGAACTGCTGGTCAACTGTGTAACAAATTTTGGCTATAAGCCATCCACTCAGCTTGCCCTCATGCACCATCCCGTCAGCATGACTTCTCACCAACAAGCCACAGGCTCAACAAGGGTGCAGGCTTCTGCACTCCATGCACTGCCAGAGGTGAAGGCACCAGCAACTCTGCCCATGCCTAGGATGATCTGCTCCCTTCAYCCTTCTGGTGCACCCCAGTACCCACTGCTGTGTCCCCACTCTCTGCCAGCTTCCCACACGTCCATGTGACAGCTCCTGGCCATCCCCACCCATGCCCCGGCCCACCCGATCCTCTCAGCACCAATTCACCCACCCCCAGCACTGACTCACTCCTCACTGCTCACACATCCTGCCTGCCTCTGGCATCCCCACCACACCAGACACAAGAGAGCAGCAGGGAAGCAGCATGGATCCACAGGAGAACCTGGCTGTGCTCTGCATCCCACCCTGAACAGCTGCATGACTGCAGGCACGCTGCTGAGACGTCCCGTGCCTCTGTTGATCAGAATCACACACAACTCCTCCCAGGGAGATAACATAGCTAATTTCCAGGCACTGGAAAGACACTCCACTCTCCAGACAAGATATACTAGCAGCACACAAGTATTTGTTGCTATCTGCACCCCTACCTACAGTCAGCTGAAATCCCTGTTGCGTTACCAGCAGTGAAGGGTATATCCTGGAGCTATGGACCTCTGCTCTGACCGTTAAGGTGCAGCAAAGCAGCAGGGGGCTGCCTCTTCTTCAGCTGTGGTTTATSAATTTACCCTTCTCCCAGATGAGCAACACCTGTCTTGCAACTAGCCGCAGGATTAAAACCAGAGATGTTTTGGATGGTTTCCCAGCTGCTTGACAGGGTAACTGCAAGAGCAAAAGCTTCACACCACCCCAGCCAGCTCGGTCAGCTCCCAGCAGCCAGGGAGATGCCCAGGTGGGCAGCAGCTTGCCTTACAAAGTTTAGCCACTGCTAGTTTAAATTTCCATCCAAGGTCAGTGCTTAGGCTCTCCATGACCAGCGACACTCCCTGCTCTCCAGGGAGTATGCAGTGGCACCAAGCAACAAGTCTGACACAAAAAATGAGAAAAAAGGAATAAAACATTCCCCATCCACCTGTAGTCCGAGTCATGGGATCCCCTGCCAGCCCTGGCAGAGCCTCTCCTGTCTGCAGGCAGCATCCACCTTTGAGTGCCTGTAAGGAGCAGCAAGGCTGCCGGGTGCTCTGCTCAGTGTCCCCAGCTGCTGCACCCCATCCACAGGCTCTTCATTCTATGCCTTGAGCAGCTATTACTAGTCTCCTCCTGCTATCTGCCACCTCTCCAGTGTCACATTTTCTCTTTTAGTCCTTTTCTACCCGGAGAGGTAGGGTTCAAGTTTACGCTAGGATAAGGCCAGTTCCCCTGTGGGGGATCCCAACAGGGACAGCACATATGCCTGACCATTTTTCTTTTCCTCTGGCATCCACAGTCACCACATTAGTAGAGTGGAAACCACATCTTAGCTATTCCTTCTGGTATTTGCTTTGGTACCACAGTGCTGGGGAAGGAGCAGGAGGTTCTTCCCCCAGCACAGCAGGCTGCAACATGCACCAGCAGCCCTTCCTCCTGGACCTTCCTTTGCCTAGTCACTTACCAAGGCATGGGACAGGTGCTCGTGTCCCACCATCCCCAGCACACATACTTTAAGAAGTAGGGGCAGATAAAAAAAAACACGACCACCCAAGAAACAAAAGAAAACCAAAAATCCCAACACCAAACCACCCCTCTCCAGCCACATTTGAGTCTCAAACCCTCCTTGATCCTGAAACCCACCTGGCATGAGACTCCTTCAGGCAAAAAAGGTATGAAAATGTACACCTGTCTAAGACGGGAGGCAGAGCAGGAATAACAAGGCAGTCAAGCCCTGGCACTGCAATAGGAGGAGAGGGTGTCGCCCCAGAGCTCTGCTTGGAGTCTCCAGAGCCAGCTCAGAAAGGAGGAGTTGGTAGGACAGGCGGGCTTTGCAACCAGAGATGTGCGTTGCAAGTCAAAGGATGCTCTGACATGCTGGATTGGGCTGCAAGGCAATTAGAGGATGATCACGATGACTGACAGGATGGAAACAACCAGAGGGAAGAGAGCGGAACAGAGGGAAGAGCAGGTGGGCATCTTTGCCCTGAGACAGACAGGCTTTCACCACCGTTTCAGTACTAGGCTGGAAGTTTCCAGCCCACATGCCCATTCAGGCATAACAGGCAGCTCTACCTGCACCACTGCTTGGAAGGGCTGGAGTCCACCTTCACCAAATGGGTTTAAAAATCCCTTTTCTTGCTCCAAAAATGCAGTGCAAACAATACGAGACAGAATATATGTGCTGCAGTTCAAATAGCAAAGCCCCCTCTCCCCACACTGTCCAAAACCTGCTTTGTTCTCCATCTACCAGACATACACTTCCAGTACTGCTTTCCTACCCACACATCAGTCACTTCCAAGCGTTCTGAAAACAGGCTCAACAAAACCACACACCTCCTCTACTTTGATTGCCCCATCTCTTCTCTTCCCTAGATTTCCAAGCTCCATCTAGAGATTCTATTTGATCTTTCACACCCAGCCAACCCCAGAGACATCTGCAAGCACAGATGTGTCAGACACAGAGGCAAAGACCCAAGCAATCAACATGTCTTCACAGGCATAAGTCTGCTGATGGAGGTGCAGTTATACTGGCAAAACTGCTTCTCAGTGTTTTAACGTGGTGGAATAAAACCAGACTTCAGAAGCAGGAGCATTTTTTGCTAAAATAATGTATCAGCAGAGTAATCAAAACAGGCAGTCCTACGCATCAAGCAGGCCAGAAGCTGCAGGTGTTTTGAAGGAGGCACCTAAAGCACCCCAGAGACACAGCCCAGACCATGCACAAATACTGCCGCCATACCATGGTTTTAAGCCTTTGATTTGCAAAGGTGCAGCTCTCACCCCACACCTACCAGAGGAAAGCTGAGCTATGGCTCCTACTCCACAACTCTTCTGGAGCAACTCTGGCTGTTCCACCCTGTAGCACTCAACTCCCCAGATGAAAACACAAAGGCTTACTGGCGTTATTCCCTACAAACCAAAGCTCTCCTCTCATCAAATGGAACAAAGCTTTAAAGAAAACAAAATAAAGAAGTGGAATGCTGGGGGTTTTCCCCCCTTTTTGCTTAAAGCACATCAAAGCATTTGCTTTCCCCTGACTCAAAAGCATAGTCAGGAGCTATCTACTAGCTTTGAAATTCCCCTCCTACCCCAGGCGGTAATAAAACATGAAGACAGAGAATGTGAGATTCCAGGAGCACTATGCAGCAGGGATTTACAAGGAATACATCCTGTCAGGCACACTGGATCATTTTTATTTTTAACAGCATTACAACGTTAGTGGGTGAAAGGGAAATCATGGATGTAGCAAGATTTTAGTGAGCCATCTGCTGTGGTATCTCACCCAGTCTCCCTTTTGTGGTTTGTTCACTGGACTAAGGAAGAAACATCACCTCACGGACTGAAACAGGCAGAACGACCCTAAATAAACCAGCAGCTCAAATTGACAGAGCACTGCATTACAGGATGGCAGGAATGAGAGGCAAGGGTGATCTTTGGTTTCATTCATCATTTTCACTGGCTAGGGTGCTGAGTTCCGAGAGGTGTTAGGTGCTGGCTGCTCCCAGGTACTTGTTTGGCAAAGAAGCTGGGCACTACAGGAGGAGGGATGCTATAAATCACTCAGAAGCAGATGACAGGCTGGGGCAAGGAGAGGCAGGGAACAATTCGAAAGACACATGCACAGAGAATGGGTGCAGGTTTGTCAGGGCATGACCCTACATTAACTGTRGCCAGGTGAGTGCTTTGTTTCACTGAAGCAGTCTCATAAGGTAGAGGAGTCTCAAAGAAGGGCCTTAAACAGATACCAAGGAGCAACAAACAAGGGGAACAAGAAACTCAGAGAACAGAGGTGCACTGAAAAATAACAGGCAGAGACCTTCACCTCTACAAGAGGAGAAGGCAGAGCTGGCTGCATGGCTCTGAAGGTGACTGCAGTCCCAGCATCTCACCACACGTGTTTTTTGCCACTCTTCATAGCCTGGCACTTCTATTCTACCAAGCTAATGATACAGTCATAAGACATGCTTATGCAGAATAACCAAGTCTCACCTTAATCTTTTCCTTGATTAGGTAAACAGCTTGATCTCCTTATGTTTCTCACCACAAAGCTATCTCTTCAGGCCTCAGACTAAACTGTAACTTTTCTGCATTCTCTTCAATTTTTCAGCAGCCTTTTCTGAGCACCGACACCGGATTTAGACAGCATATTTTAGTATCAATCTCCCCAGCATTGTCTACAGCAGTAGAATCTCATTCTTAGAGCTACTCACTGCTGCCTTTCCAGGTGTGATATGTTTCACACAACTGCCAGGCTTGAAAGGGCCTTAACAGGCCATGTGTCAAGATTCTTTGCTTGAGGCACAGCCAGTTGCAAGTCATCCATTAGCTAAGAAATTAGCTAATTTCTTCCAAAACTAACATATACACCCCAACTTTCCCAAACCCCCTTCATGATAGCCTCCATTTCTGCTTCACCATCCCAACTGATATTACAGAAAACCATAAAGTCTGAACTCCCTCATTACAAGTGACGTGACTTCCTGCCCCGTCTTCATCACAACTACAGTCTTCTAAAAAAGTACACTGTTGTACATTCTTAAAGACCATGAAATTCCCTCTTCCACCTTTCTTCCTCAGGCTACACAGCCCTAGTTCTTCTCATCCTTCCTCCCACACCATATTTCTAAAGACCTTAATTTCGGTTGCTTTGCTGGATAGTCTCTTGTTTGCGCACATCCTTCTCCAAGAGTTGCATCCACACCTGAGCCTGGCCCTGCAGCAACACCTCATTTGTGTTGAGGAGAGCACTAATTGCTTCCTGCACCTTAGAGGTGTCATTCCTCACACAGCCTGGCACAAGGCTTTCCTTGTGTTTTTCTGCTCCTCAGAAGAGCACTAGCTCATCCCACCCCCAAACTCTGGCAATACCATCATCTTCCCCTGCCTGCCTAGCTAGGGTTTTCTTATCAGATAGAAACCCTTTTGAATACACCATTGCCATTAGTTGAGGGATGCTTCCTATCTCCTACCCCTTCTTCATTTGTTTACAAGGCTTACACTTGGGGCAGTGACACTGACTGACTTAAGATCTATTATATCCATCGCCCCCGCTCAGCCACGAGGCAGGCCATCCTCTCAGGCAGGGGTGTTGACCAACTTGACACACTACGTTCCACACAAATGGATGCTGGGKATTTTTAATCAGCATATTCTCCCACCTCCCTAACAGAATAAACACTAACTAACTGTGTATTCTAGATTATTTAGACAGGCTGAATGTAGTCCCATTCTTTTCTCCTGTATTTCAAATGATCAAACCTCAGAATGCCCCCTCACCAGATGTTCTCTCTGGTGGCTGCTCACCATGCAAAAGGTGCCTTAGTCTGTGAGTACTTTCAGGGAAATATAGCCACATCTAATTTACCAAAATAGTCTTGTCACCTGTTCTGATTTGTGCTTGGATTTGCTTTTTAAAATTAACTCATCACTCCTGATCTTCTTTGCAAGGTGAACACAGAGCTCTTACTGTCACATTTTATTTGTTCCTCTTTTCCAGGCCGGCAGGAGCTAATTCCTCCTTCTATCCAATAGCTGCATCAGCTCCTTCTGCCCTAGCTGGGAGTTCACAACAAGTTTCGCATCCACCACAAACCCAGTTCCTTCCTTCCAGATTTATAACTTTGTGACTAACACCAACTCAAACTGCCTTTTCTGTGTTGTGAGTAATAGTGAGTCCTTGGGCAGCGACCGCAGCTGAGCGGACACACAACAATAATTCATTTCCAGGTCTATGCCTCAAGCAAAGACTTAGAGCCCAGCAAAACCAAACCACCCACTTTTGTATGCAGTCATCCTGGAGAAGATGCCAGCTTTACCAGCACCACCTGAGAGCCTCCAGAGCTCAATGGCTTCACACAAAGGGAAGAAGGATGAATCCCTTTTAAGATCTTCCTTGAGACCAAAAGGCACTAAACTTTTGGCTCAAGATCACAAGTATCCTGAGGCCACCTTCAGAGACCCTCCCCAGTCTGTGTCACTGCCAGGTGCTCTCTGCCCTACAGCAGAAAACGTCAGATGTGATAATTATTTCAAGCAGAAGACAAGGCCTGCTGCCATCTGAGTTTCCTCTAAGCACAAGATCATGCTAAGATTGTTTCTGACTTTGAAGGGACCTGAAACAAAGTCTACTAAAGGCCACTGTTTAATTGGCAAAAGCAGGGCCAGGCCAACACACAACTCTCCTACCAAATGCACTCTTGTTCAAAATTGCACTTGTGAGAGTAGCACTTCTCCCCCACCCGTGTCAGCAACAGATCAGGAGACAGGTGAATGACTTAAGGGAGCCCATCAGAACAGTTCTTCCATGCAAGTCAACAGGAGAGAGGGCAACATCATATGGCCTCCTTGCTGGAGTCACAGAGCCAGAGGTCACATCGCTGGCTGTGTACAGGGTAATGCTCTGCACTGAGCTGGGAACAGAGACCTCCACAGAAACCAGAGAGAACACTGCTTGGAAAGAGAGCATCAAAGCAAGCAACTACTCTGCACAAAAGATTACAGGGTTGCAGAGGGGGTAAGCACAGCCAAGGAAGGCATACAAGTAGCTCTGGGGGCATACAGTCCTTCCAGGGAGTGAGAGGAAACAGACATATGGGAAAGGTCTGCAGCAGCCACTCTTCCAGACTGAGAAAGACAGGGAGGTTTTTCGGCTTGCTGCTCAAAGGTAGCATGGCTATGGTAGTTCAGAAAAGCAACAGCAGAACTCACCAAAGCCAGACACCATGAATCCTGCCTGTGACTGCTTTCTCCCGTGCTGATGCAATGTGTCACCTTTTTAATACACAGCCCCTTCAGAGATCCAGCCCTTTCTTCAATGCAGTAACACAAACAGGCAACACAAATGGGGATCTTCAAAACCTTGCTTTAAGCCAGACCTGTACTACCAACTGCTAATCTCTCTGGGGAAAACCTTGCTTTAAGCCAGACCTGTACTACCAACTGCTAATCTCTCTGGGGAAAAACAGCATGCATAAAAGACCTCTCTCTCTTCACAGCACAATAACCATGTGGGCATTGTTGGCATCAACAATTAGACCAAAGCACATCAAGAACTGGAGACCTTGCTCAGAAGATGTAGCGGGCTATGCCAGCAGGATCCCTGTTTTGCCCATATAAGATGTGTAGCCACTTTAAGAGTTTGGCCTGACAAGAGCATTGGGATACTGGGAAAGTTTTTCCACTCCCCAACCTGGCTTTGTGTGAAGGAGTGAAGGAAGGGACCTGAAAACAGAAGAGGGAGGATGGCAGGCAAGCAATATCAACATGCAAGAGCCATGGGGAGAACAGAAGCCTTTCCAGCACTGCTTAGCAATCATGTGCAAGGAACAAGTAGGAAGCATGCAAAGATAACCCTGTAAAGGGCAGCAAGTGCTGTGCAGAGAAACACGGAGGAAAGGGTTCTGCATCTCTCATAGCAAGCCAGCCTCAGGCTTCCTGCAGCTAATCTGTATTTGGAACAGAGGGCAGACACCCAGCTCCATGCTGGAAGGACATGAAGCGAGAAGGCAGTGCCAACCACAGGCCTGCAGGCTCAGAGAAAAGCCATTTTATACTGCAAGCCTTTGCTCTACAAGCTTGGCACCGACTTCATGAATCTCACTCTCTCTCTCTCTTGCAGAATGTGTACATACCTATGCACTTCTTTTTTGTTCCTTGATTTTTATTCTACTCCTTTTAACCAACTTTCTAGGCAATGCATCAGGCCTGCCGCTCAACTCACTATCCTGAACAAGCCAGATTGCTTCTGACAGAKGAAGGCTGCAGGCAGAGAGGTGCTTCCTGAGAAGGCCACGCTGAAGGCAGTTTCTGCACACATATGTGAGGAGTCCTTCCCAGCAAGAACCTGAGCTGCCCAGGGCACGGGAGAGAGGCCAAGGACTGCAGTTCCAGGCAGCAGGCACTCCCACAATGAACACAGAGCCACCTTCAGACTGGCCAGCTGCCCCATGGTGTGGTCCTTCAAAGCCAGAGCATCAGGACCAGCAACACACTTCCCAAGATCAAAGCGGCAAAGGAACGCAGGGACTCCCACCTCTCTCCCTTCCTGGAAACCTGCATTTCAGTTTCCAGCTCAGCCTGCAAGCAAGCTCCAAGCTCCCCAGATTCATTTCCAGATCCAGAAAGAAGAACAGACAGCTGTGTTGAGACCAGACCTAGCTGACCCTTCCTCTGATTCCTGCAGCATCTCGGAAGCCATGGCCCATTCAAGGCTCTGCTGCTCCCTATTCCCCCTCCCCATCGCCTTCTGACCCATCAGGAAAGACCTGAGACCTTGCAGAGCCAGTTCAGGCAGTAGCAAATCTGCCCCTTTGCTTTGAGGCTCCGAGCAGGGCCTCTGCCTCCTTGTGTGAGAGGCAGCGTGGAGAACAGGCAGTGGGCTGGCACATTGGCCATTCGCTGCAGGAGCTGCCAGGTGGGGGGGGGGGGCATCTGCAGGGCTCCACGCTGTGGGCTACCCTGCAAGCTCTCAGTGGCAGGAGGAGGTAGGGAGAGCAGCCTGAGGGATTGTCACCAAGAATTGCTTGGTTCCCACTCTCTGGAAAGCAGCTGCTAGATTAAAAAAGCCTTTATGGTGCTGTCATTCAAGGACATGGAGACAAACTCCATTTTCCAAACAGTCCCATCATCTTGTCTCATCTGTGCACCACAAAAAACCCCGGGGAAGATCCGGCCCCAGTCTCCAGCAAGCCTTATCATCCTTGCCCATCCCTACCCACAGCAGAGCTCTCAGATGCTTTGATATGCAAATCAGCCACAGGATACATAAGCATCGCTGTCTGCAATTACCAACGCACACGGAGTATCCTACACCCAGGGCCTCCTCCCTCCCTCACGAAGCACCACACGGCTGCGCAGGCTCCACGTCAGACCACACAGGTCCCGACGTCTTTCCTGGGAACGGAACGGGAGGTGCTGCCTGCAGTCTTTGGGTCTTCAGCACACAGCCTACCCCTGGGCACCAGGATGGAGATAGGGCACTTGCAGAAAGGATGCAGGCTGGGGCTGCACCTCGGTTTGGATGGGAGGGTGGCAGAGCAGCCGCGGGCAGGACGCTGCGGGGCTCCCGTGACAGGGGGCTCACGGAAAGTGTAATTAGCAACAGACAGAAAGCAGGGCCTGGGCACTGCCAGCTCTCAGGCCTTTACTGCAAACCTCAAGCTACCTGGCATTTTCTGAAAGTTCTAGTTCCCAGAATGAAGAGATTTCACAAAGATTTTTTCTTACATAAGCAATACACAAAAAGCCCTCCAAGCAAGTTCCTAGCCCACTTTATTAATGAAGAAAGCTTAAAAATATCCTTGGTTATATTTTTTAAGGCCAGAAAGAAAAGAAATTAAAAACCCAAACAAACTAGAAGCAAAGCCCACTCAGTATTTTTCTTCTCTTGGCTCAACTCATGGCTTCAGAACAATTCAGGATAGTTGCACTGTGCTCCGGTCAAAGGGCAWGAAAATGGAGAATTGCAAAGCCTCATGGCAATGCCTTCTTGACATGAAAACTGACACCCTCAGAAAATACAGTAGCTTCAGTTCCTTCCAAGGTTACCGAAGACAGGAACAGACAAAAATAGAGCAAACTTAGTGCAACAAAACATACTTATGAGTCAAACCAGACAGAGCCTCTTCCCAACTCCCTCAAAGGCATCTTCTTTCATGTTTATTTTGCTCTTATGGTATCCAAGTGAAGACTGCAGAATGGACATCTCGCCCCATTAAGATAGTGTATTCCTACTACTAAAAGGTTCGAGATGAAAAAGGCCTTCCTTGGTAGATGCCAGCTAATTGCAGTCATTAGAAGTAATGCTTTGCTATTTCTGGTTGAACGGAGTGCTCCTGAAGTCAGTTCCGAGCTGAGTGGTCAGCTTTCTGCTCTCTCAGAAGCATTAAGAGAATTAAAAGCTATTAAGGCCAGTACAGTACGACTGTTTGGAGGAGAAGGATACTCCTCCCCGTGATGCACTTGCAAAGGCTCTGTCCCACACCCAGGTGGGGTATCGGCAGGACCACTCACGAGGCACCTGAGCCATGCAAACCTTCAGTGGTTCTGTGACTGCTGCTAATCGGATGCTCCCGTCCACAGCCCATGGCTTTCCATATGTGCTTACTCCAGAGGATGACACCATGAAGCAGGACACTTTCATAGTAGCAGACAAATCCACGGGAGAGGGGACTCTTCGAGGACTATGCACAACTGAATTAGCCACCCTGAGCACGCACTGATAGGCCTTTTGTTTGTAACTCCTACTACCGAGAGGAGCAAGAGAGGGAGGTGCCCAGAACCCCCAAATCTCAAAACACCTGCTCTCCACTCAGCTGAAAGCTACAATACCTGCTGAGAACGCCGGGCTGACTGCAGCCACATTGCAGATTTTTGGCGTGATGCCTCCTCCAGTAGGTAGCTACATACAGGGTGCACTCTATGGCAGGAGGAAAAACCATCGTTTGCTGGTGTGGAGGGGCTGACGACCGAGACAAGAGCAAAATGGGAGTGCTTGGCTACCTGGCCACGGACACGAGCCCTATTCGATAGCCCTTTGTCAAGTATTCCAGGGGAGGAGAAGCAGGGCGATATCAGAAACCTGCTCTCTACTCCCACCCTTGAAACATCCCTCCTGCCTCCCTGCTGCTCTCCATCACGGCGGCGCCTGCAGGAGTGGCGGGGCGGGGGGGGGGGGGGGGGGGGGGGGGCGGGCAGGCAGCTCTCCAAGCCCAAGCACGCACAAAAGCCGCGACCGCAGGAGAGACGGGCGCGCCGCGGGCAGGGGCCGCCGACCCCCGAGGTGCACAAACCACGTTACCAGGCAGAAGCCGAGGCGAGCGACGGCAAAGGCCGGGCAGGCGGGGGACGGAAAGAAGCCCCGGGAGGCCCTGGGGCGTTGGGCGGCCCAGGCCGCTCCATGGGCGCCGCGCCGGGCGCGCCCCCCGCCCCGCTCCGCCCCAAGATGGCAGCGGCGCCCCCAGCCCCGGCCGCCCCGGCTGCCCCCACCGCGGCTCGGCGCAACGGCCGCGCGCCCGGCCCGGCCCGGCCCAGCCCAGCCCACCCCCGGCACGGCCCGAGACGCTATTATGGACCCCTCTGCCCCCGCCGGCAAGAACCCCCCGGGCCTAGAGGAGCCGCGGCCACCACACCCCGCAGTGCCGCGCCGCAGCTCCCGCTCACTCACCGGCGGCTCCTTACCCCGTGTCAGGCGCGGACGGGCTCCCCCCGAGCCGGGCGCTGCGGTACCGCGCTGCACTCCGCCGCCCTCGGCAGCGAGCGGCGACGACTCGGCTGAGTTCGGCTCGGTTCGGCTGCTCTCGGAGGGGGAGGGACCCCGGCGGTGGGCGGGGCGTGCAGCCGCCTGTTTGCACATCGCCGGTGGGCGGGGCCGTGGCGTCGCGCCTGCGCGCGGGACTGTGCTGGGCGGTAGGGCGCGCGCTCCACGCGGAGGTGCGCGGTGGGGCCTTGGGAGCTACGGGACGGGATGGGAGGGTGGGTGCGYAGCGCGGTATCGTAGCGCCCTGCAGGGCCGGTACCCAGCCTTGCCCCGCCGCCGGGCTAGTCTGCTCCCGGCGCGCTGGCTTTTCCGCGGGGCTGGCGCCGGGCCTTCACCCGGCCCCGTGACCGAGCGGCTCGGAGGGCGGACGGCCCCTCTCAGTGCCCGGGCKCTGGGGCTGGCCGGGCCCTCCCTGCCCCCGGGTCTCGTGCCTGCCGCTCGTCYCTTGGAGAGAGCCGCTTCCAGGTGCCCTTGGTGCCCTGCGCACAGGGTTTGGAACATGTCAGGCCTGAGCATGGGCTGCTGCTCTAAAGAGACGGARAAACGCTGTCCTCGAAGGCGCTCGGGGCGGGTTTGAGTGGCACGCAGCGCGGCAGAAGGTGGTGACACTGCGCGAGAGCAGCGGGGAGCCGGAGCCTGAAGCTTCTGTGGCGCTTGCACACCGCCGTGGGGTGACTGGCAGCATCTTGCCTCGCTGGCGGGCAGCAGCACCCTGTGCTCCCACTGCGCTGCAGTCCGTGCCTCAGCAGCATGGCCTGGGAGAGAGGGGAACACTTCTGAAGTTCCTGCGTGCTCAGAGAGTTTCTTTGCTCAGAATTCGCATGCGGCTGCGCTGCTGGGCTTAGGCTTGTGTGGATATGAGTAGTCAGGCAGCAAAAGTTAGACCGAAATTCCTGTGTCCTGACAAGCGTGGCATTTACTCCTGTGTGTCATGGGGACTCGGGAAGTGGGGTACTAGTTGTGCTTTCCTGGTTATTCTCTGAAAAGCTCTTTGGGAGGTCCAGTGAGTAAGGGGAGGCAATTGGGGGAGAAGACAGTATGACGTATTTCTTGAAAACATGAATAACTTAATTTTTTTAGTAAAAAGAGGTGGGCAGCCAGCCTTTTTAACAGCAGAATGCAGGTCCTCATTCTAGCTCTGTTGGCTTATCTGGCTCCAGAATTCTCCAGGCTTACCTGAGAGGGTGTTGTTTGGAAGGAGAGAGACTGAGTTAAGGGAAGTTTTTGAGTGAGAAGCGAGCTACCTGAGAAGCTACAGGTGGCTCTGTACTGCCTTGCAACGTGAGCATGCCTTTGTCTCCAGGTCAGGTTTGTCTTAAGCCTGAATTCCACCAGTATTAGGCATCCTTTTCTGGTGTAGCTTTATCAGGAAGGCGCAGAGCCRCTATGGTTTTTTGCTCTGTGAGCAAGTAACCTAGGTCAGTTGTTCCTGACCTTTTTTTTCGCGGTTGAGACAGGGCTGCACACCACCTCTTCCTTCTTGTTTGTGTCGTTCTCCTTGCCACAGCTCCCCCCAGCGTGGTTACCGCTGTYTGGGTTGTGATTGCACCTTGCTGGTTGTGGCCTGGTCACCCGGCTCAGGGCTGGGAACCGAATCTGATCTTGTGGCTTTCCACAAGATCAGACCTCAATACTTCTAAAACCAGTAAAGATACATTTGAGAGGTGATAACAGTACAAAGTTACGAGAGTGTGAGCAATTCCCTCAATTCACATGTAATTCCCAAAAGGGAGAGACAGGGAGGGGCCTCTCTGGGCTTCACCTCAAACCCAATGGATCCAGCAGAGAGAACTGCTGAGGCTAATCCAGTACCTACTCTACTGCTCATTTCCTTTGACTTCACACCAATAGTTGTCCTCTCTGTGGCTGAATTTTCTGCTGGTGCACTGGAAATAATCCGTCCCTATTTTACTACAGTCCTTTGAATATGAATATATAGAATGATTTTAGGTGTTTGGATATTAGAACAATAAGTACCATAAGTACTTTGGAGTTGTGACTTCTGGATACTTAAAATGTCAAAAGTAGGTTTTATTTTAAGGATATTCAGCTCTTTTGTTATCTGCCATTCCTAATTGTGGTCTGGAAAATGAGGTTAGTGTGTTTTGCTTCAAAATTGTTAACAGATGTACCTGTAATGGGTTTCTGCTGGTAACTTGGATCAATAAATATCCCGTTTAATAGCTAATCCTATTCATAAACAGAGTTAAAAAAGACTTAATTCCTCTTTCTGGATCCTGGCCTTTTTGTTTGTCATTAATGTAAAATTAATTATGGCTTGGTAATGAATATCTTGTGTATTTTTAACACAGAGCCCTTAAACACATTGTTTCCTTTATGAGGAGAGCTGTGAATGGATTGAGACCCGTAGTTCCCAGCTGGCTCCTGCAGCTCACTGTGACAGACGATCTATAAATAGACCTGCAGTGACAAGAGTAGAGGTTTAGGTATTTGCACTGCGTGTACTGTCTTGGTTTTATTTCCTGTGTTTAAATGATGGATGACAGGTGCAGTTAAAATCTTTATGGTGCCTGGAGCATGTCTGTTTTGATCTTTTAGAAGAATACAGGTGATGTTGGTCCCCACTGTTTGACTGTACAGATCAGGCCACTGCTATGCAAGTGAAGCATATTTTTACCTGGTTTGTTTTGTTTTGACAGCAGACTTTGGGTAGTTGGCCTCAGCATTTGCTTTGCAACATCCATTTGTTTTCCATGGGGCCTGTCTGTGTGGATGAGTTACTAGCAGAAAGAAGGAAAAGGAATAGCTGAATGATTATGGAATTACAGATCTTGGGAATATAGGGAGCAGGTGTCAGTTCCAAAACTTGTGATTAAAAGGAAAGTAATACTGGATTGCTAGGTGACAGCACTCTTTAAAGTAACATTTACTCTAGGATGCAGGCAATGTAAGAATGGTACCTTGACTGGTTTTTAGGGTATACACCACTGGTAAGAACTTGGTCAGAGCTGTTGCAATGACCTCTTGAGTGTTCAGATGCAGACCTTTTCAGTGCTCCCATGGCTGTGGTAGTAGTGCGGATTCATGCAGACCATTCTTGTGAAGCACATTGGTATTTTTGCTGAAATGACAGAGGTCCTTTTCTTGTCCAAATCTCACGCTGTTTCTTTGGAGATACTGTCACCACATAAGTCTGGGTTGGCAGTGAAAGAAGTCCCAGTCTTGTCTTGTGCAACATTCCCTTGCACCAGTGCCTTCATATACCTTCAGGTTGAGTTGAATCAGGAAACTGAGCTAGCTGAAAACTGATTGATTGACATAAGTGCTAAAGCCAGCATGCGGGAGGTAATGAAAATGTGTGTTGGGGGGACACAGGGCTTCCTTTCTGGGTACTGTGTGCCCTGATGTTCGTTCAAAGAGGGTGTGTAATCCTGTCCACCTTATCTGGAAGATGTCCTTGGTTTGTATCAGTTTTGTGAGGTGGTCTACGCATGTGTTTGATGAAAGTACTGTACGTCTATTTTCCAGTTCTGTTAGCTGGGATGAAATTTTTCAGATGAAATTTTCCAGAATTTCTCTATTCGAAAACAATTAAAAATTTCAGTAAATATAAGTTAGTCCTTTAATATCAAGGAAAACCAGTGAAGGTGATAGTTACAGCACTTGAAAATGGTGCAGTTGGTAAATAACTTCCAGAGGTTTATAACTGGTGAAGAGTTTCTTTGTTGTGCGGTGTTGGAATTTCATGTTGGTCTGTTGCATCGAATGGGGTAAGGCTGAAGGGCCCTCAAGAAGAGTATTTGCAGTAGGAGGTTGTGTGCTCAAAAGTAATTAAGTGAAGTAGAAATAGGGTCATTTTAGTGAATATTTGATTAACAAATTCCTCACCCATTTCTGAATCTTACTCTGAGGTCTGTGCTTTTAACAGATATGTGGAGAGGGGTGAAGTGTCTCTTCGCCACAGTGATTGTGGTTTTAAGAAATTAGTCTAAACATGAGATAGAGCCACTGCTAGAAATTAGGGGCAGCAGGGTAGAAATTGRGAGAGAGATTTCTCTGCACAGTTCTTTATTGCTGCTTTGGTGCAGCTATGAGTGGTCAGTGTTATATCAATAGCTGCCTTTGTGTTAGGCTTCGCATTTTAGGATATTGTCTCTTTAAATACTGCTCTTGCCTAGCATGAACAACTTGGAAATTAATCCTGCTTGAGCAGGAGATTGGACTAGATGACCTCCAAAAGTCCCTTCAAAGACAAATCCTTGGTCAGGAGTGTATTAATGACTAAGTACTAAGCAAGTGGTGGTGTTTTGCCTGTCAAGGGTATTGTGGAGTGCACTCCTGCCTGTATCAGTTGGGCAGTACCAATAGCAGACTTCTGGGAATTCCTACAAATTTTCCTGTGCTTAAAGGTTGTGGGTTTACTCTCCCTATACGCCTCTGAGCACTGAAACCTGGTGACCTGCRGAGAGCCACCTTCAGAAGCAAACTTGGGTCACATACATTCCCTGTGCAGAGTGTTGCCTCCTCTGAGCCTCTTTAAGGCCTACGGATGTGAGGCTGGGAAGGAGAAAAGTGCCGGGGGTGCTGGGGCTGGTGGCTGTCATTGATTTACAGCAGCTCTTCAATTTTGGCACCAACTCAGACTGTTCATGAGGCAGCACCAAGTTTGACAGTGAATGGCTTCTGTGCGCTTTGAAGTTTAGTTGTTTAGTTATTAGCAACTCCACCGAGGGAAAAACTGAGGACCAGGAGAGATGAAGTTCACAGCCGCAGAGGGAGCAAATTAGGACTAAGTCTGGTTGAGGAGCACTTGGAGACAGACCCCAAACTATTGGCTGTTCCTTTCTAGGAAGGAAACTGGCATATTACAATAGCTGAAGTTGTGATTCACTCTTTGTGARCACAAAGGGTGTGAACACTTGCACCCTTGAATGCTCTACTCCATGCCAAGATGCATTCTTCTCTTCCSTCCATCCTGAACCTTCCTGCTAATGGAAGCATCCCCCCATTTACTCAGCTGCTAACASGATGCTTCATACCAAATAATCAATCATGTGAAATTTCTTAGCTTGTGACACATCTTAACGTGCGGAGGAATAATTCTTAGCTAAGAAGGGGATACTGAGTCATCTGGAAAAATAAACAGTCCTTGGACACTTAATGCTGTTGATGCTTCTGCTGGTAGTTTTGTAACTTCAAACCTTCACTGCTGCCACAGGGTAGAAACAAACAGTGACTTCTCCCAGGAGTGATGAGTGAGTTCAGAGTTTAGGCAACACTTTAGTACACTTCAGATGTGCTTTAAGCACATCTGGCCGTGCTGGTCCTGACATTGCTGCCCCTTGACAGCAGGCAGAGCCTGCGCATGTGCCTGCCTTGTCATGAGCCCGCATACTTCTATTAGTCTTATGTAGTGGTGAGGATGAGCAGACCCACCTTCTCCAGCCACCACGGCTACCGTGCCTGCCAGGAAAAGAGAGATGGGGGTGACACTGGCAGCTGGACTCCCCAAGAAGCGTCCATCAACAGAGAGGCCAACTTGCTGMTGCTTGTTTTGGTTTTGTAGAGGGATCCAAAGGCTCAGTGTGATTCTGGAGGAAGTAAGAGCAGTATTACTCACTGAGTTTGAACTTCACGTGGGGAGACAGTACACTCAAATGCAGACAAGTCAGTGTAGTTGAACTTGCTCASAAATCTGAGCAGCAGCAAGGCCAGGTATTGGATCTTGATTGCCAGCAGCACTGTAAATGCCACAGGGCCTTGCTGTCATTAGGATCACAGCTAGATAAGGAGCTGTGGCATAAACACAGTCTTCTTGGAGTCTCATTTCAGAGGGGGGACAGTGGAGGCAAGTTCTGAACTCATTTGGTGATCTTCTATCCCACAGAAAAGTGGCCTTTTTTTAGTAAATTAAGCTTTGGCTGTTGCTGTTTTCTTCCAAACCTGCCTGTATGGGAGTTGGTTTGCCACCTGTCATGTGCTTTGCTCAGGGAGCACTGCTCAAAACTGCTGTGGTGCACGTCCCATGCTTCTCATCGTGCTCTCAGGTAACACTTGCTCTGTAGAACAATTGCAAACCCTAAAAATTACATATGTCTCCAAGTAAGCAAACACATTGGAGAAAAAAACAATAAAAGAGGGAGTGAAGATTTAGGCTGGACTTTACTTGGTTGTAAGAAGTAACTTACGATCTGTCTGTCAGAAGGCTCTGTGGGTATTTTTTTCTCCCTAGAGAAATTAAGTCAGCTTGCTTTTTGAAATAAAAGTTAAAAAAATGGCTTTGCCATGTATTACTATAGTTTGGCCCAAAACTCATCAGAACTGTCAGAGAGAGAGATGAGATTGAGAGATAAGAGATATCCAGTCAATGGACTTTTAACGTTTGATTTACAAAGGAGAGAAGCAGAGCACGTGTTGGTTGCACTTCCAAGGTCACAGCAAGCAGTGTCACATGGCACTAGTTGCAGTCGGRTGGAAAGTCTTAGGTGTACCTGAGCTGGCCTGAAAAAGGACTGGCTCTAGGTATGTGTTTCCTCCCTTCACTTGGATCTGCCAGCGTAACCACCTGGGTCATCGCTCCCTAATGATGTTTGGGAAAGTGATCGAGGTTCAGATAAGCCTTTGTGACTGCATGCAAGCTGGTCCCTGTCAGTCTGACAGAATGAGGTTAGGGAACTGCCATAGACGTAGGCGGGGTAGAGGGTGTGGTACTCACTCGGAGGTTACCCTTGTAACCCAGCTCTGCTGCAGTCGGGGTGGTGTTTCATTCTGGCTTGAGCCAGMGCTGCAAAGTTAAAGGGAACTGCTTTCTCTGGGCAGCCTGAACAGGGCAAGATTGGCCGCGGTGTAACTATGGTTTCTAAACACAGGCTGCTCAACACCTCTGTGTGCTAAGAGGAAGCATGTCCTCCCCAGTGGAATTCTGAATTGTTTCTTGTCTGGCAAATTTTCCTGAAGCTCTGATGCCAGTCTGCAGATTATTTGGCTTTTTGCTTGGTTTTGTAGGTAACCTTGGTAGCTTTTACAAGTAACCATGATGGCTTTTACTGAGCACTGCAGCCACTAAACCACTCCACATATGAAATTCTCAAACCTGCTTCTTGTTACATGATTCACAGTGCATGCAGAAGGGCCCTTACCTCTGTGTGTGGGGAACTGCAATGCAGTGATACTGAATCCAGCTTTCTAGTATACGTGTCTGAATTACATTGCCTCCTGAATTCAGGCAGGGGTTGTAGATCTGCTTTGTAGTGTGCTGCAGATGCTGCTACCACTCTGTGTCCTCTGGGTTGCAGCATCTAAATAGTTGCTGAGGCCCTGGTGTGTGCTTCACGTAAAGGAAAGAAAGCAAACCAAATTCTGTCCATTTTCCAGAGTTCATAATCCTTTTGTTTCTTTTGCAGAGTTGGTTACCAGACTCCAAATGGCTCTCTTGAATAGACGATTGGGTTTATCCTTAACCCATCTCAGCAGTGTGGTGATCCAGCGACAGTTCAGGTAACTTTCAAATTTTGCTTGTGTTGTCTTCGGAATGTTTCATGATTGAAAGAGATGCTGTTAAGTAGGTCAAGAATTAGATACAGTAGTTTTAATTCAAAAGAATAATATAATTAAAAAAAAAAAATCTCACAGTTGTCCCTTCACAGGTTGAAAAGTGAGCCCAAACACCCCATTTCAGGTTTCTTGTAGTCTGAACTCTGCATTTTCATATGTGTGTCAGGAGGCTTTTAGGCCTTTGAGAGAGATATATGGGCCTGCAAGCAGAAGTTGAAAGTGTCTGTGTTTCTCATGCAAGTGCAAAAAAGCAACAGCCAGCCCCTGCTGATGCAGAGCCAATTACAAAGCTTAAAATTATTCAAGAGTTTATAATTTCAGTTATTTAGAACAGAAATAATCTGAAAAAATACTTTCTCATACTTTAACAGTGTCTATTTTGTTTTTTTTTTAGTTTCTTGCTCTAGTCTCTAGGCATTTAAAGCTTCTTAAATTTATGGACTTCTTATTTTACAATGCCTCGTACAAAGTTTAGACCATAATCCCACAGTACAGTCTGCCAATATGGGGAATCTCTATAACTCTTTGAACGGTCAGGACTTCAGTTTAAAGGATGAGAATAGTTATTCCCATGATTGTGGTCTAGAGAGGGGATTAAGACAATGCTCAGGGCTAGGTTGTGTGATAGTCCTGGGAGCTATCTCGAGGAGGTATCCAAGTCTTCCTGGCTTTCTCTGTAAGTGGGCTGCATGAGAGCATTGGCCAGTATACACTTAAAGCATATATAAGTGACAATGAGAGGGAGGTGAAGTCCAGTCCGTAGAGGTGAGCAGGACTTCAAAAGTCTTAATGGGGAGACCTTTTCTTTGTGGGGTATTGCTCCAAGACTGTGACAGAAATGAAGAAAAAAGGGAAAGTAAAAGTAATCCTAGTGCAGTTATTCTTGGTTAGTGGTTCCTGGGCAGTCATATATGTATCTGTTTGCTACTGCTGTGTTGTACACTTGGTTCCACTGAGGTTTTCCCTTCTCCTTCCCGTGACAACACTTCTCCTTTTTCAGCGTCCTCCCTTCTGCCTTCCCTGTTGTGCAGCCACAGACAGCAGGCAGAGGAGAGAGTGCGATGTACCACAGACCCTGCCAGAGGATGGGATGGGAGAGGGTAGCTGCTTGCAGAGATTAGTGACTTCTGAGAGAGAGAGGAGAGGTGGGGTAGGCCTCTGCTGTGGGAAGCTGATCTTGAAAGGCAGTGCTTGACCTSTGGAGCAGTTGGACTAATGCAGACGGACTCCGCTGGCCTTCTTTGACCACATGTAAAAATATCTGCTTCAACTGATGTCCATCCACAATGTGTTTAGTGTGCAGGGCATGGCTTGCTTGTCTTTTAAGTAGCTTTGCAAATACAGGCCCTTCATCTTCAAGAAGGGATGATGATGCTTATTGGCCCTTATTTACTTTACATGCTTCTACTCTGAAAAACAAGACGAATGGTTAGATTGATTCCAAATGCTGTCTACTGATTAGTTCAGCTGCCAGCAGGTTGGCATTCCTGCAGCCCTGGCCAGCATGTTTCTACCTTACTGCAAAGTAGTTGTTTAGCAGTAGAAAGGATCTTCCTGCTGTTCCAATGGTCCRTGTTTGGGTATCCTTTGAAGAGAAGCAACAAATCACTTGAGTTTAAACTCACTGAATAAAATAGTGGTTTCTGTAAGGRAGTTTGTTACTGCTGCTCCCAAGCATATTCAGAGTCAGACCTAACAACTTAGTATTGTGCAGTTTATTTCTGTTGTTTCTTACTCCTGATAATCCCACAGAGCAAACAGGTACAGAAGAGACTGTGTAGAGACTGTGTATCTCTGGATTCCTCCCACACCTCTTAGATGGTGATCTTAGGTGATGATCTCTTAGATTCTAGTTGGTGAGAGCTTAGTACAGCCACAGCAGGACATCAGACGTCTTACTGAGAGCAGAATAAAATGGGAGACTCAGACTTCACTGAAAGGAAGATTGTTCATAAAAGTCCTTATTGGTGGGGACTGTGTACAAGCTTGAAAGAGCCTGACTTGAGTCTTAGCTTCCTGCAGGCTGTTCAAAACAGAAGCAAGCACATTTTTTTGCTGGTAGATGGAAGTTGGATCATCTGCAATTGCTAAAAAGCCCAAGAAATGCAAGCCACTCTTCACACCATCTTTTAATCGTGTTTTGGAGTAGAAAGGTCGTTCTATGTTTGACATTTAGTAAAGAGTGTGCAAAGGCCGAAGTAGCATCTGGCTTTCAAAGAGCACATTGAATGCAGTCAGTGTGTCACCCACATGGTATGTATTTGTTGCTGGCGCCTTCCGAGTGGTGTGTGTAATGACAAGATTCTGTGCCGGGTTTGCCTTTTCTCCCCAAGGATTTTTGAGGAGATCTGTCTCTCATTCTCTGCTGTCTCTTGGCAGTACCACTGGAGCATGCCGAGCAATCCAGAAACTAACCCGCGTGCGAGTGGTGGACAACAGCGCCTTGGGGAACACGCCGTACCACCGGCCACCAAAGTGTATCCACGTGTACAACAAGACTGGAGTTGGCAAAGTAGGAGATAAGATCCTTCTGGCTATCAAAGGAGAAAAGAAGAAGGCTTTAATTGTAGGGCACAAGATGCCTGGCCCCACCATGACACCTAGATTTGATTCCAACAATGTGGTACTCATAGAAGATAATGGAAATCCAATAGGGACTAGAATAAAAACACCAATACCCTGTACCCTGCGAAGAAGAGAAGGAGAATTCTCCAAAGTATTGGCCATTGCCCGCAACTTTGTATGAACGGCAAGAGAGGTCTTTAGCAATCCTTTTATATCCTTTCATACAGTAGCCATTCCCTGGTTTTTTTCCAGAAACTGGTGAAATGTGAAAAAGTTGATGTTCATCAAGAGTTTCTCCTCCCTTCTGAGAATTCCAAGCAACTAGTTTAAATATTGAAATAGTTTCTTTTTCTCCAAAAGAAGGTTGATTTATTTCACAGAACATCTGCAGTGTGTTTGGGAAATGGTCCTTCAACCTTACTGGTCCTGTGGTGTAAATCTGGTCTGTCATCATTAAAATGAGAACACGAAAATCCTTGTCCTGTATTGCTTATGCTCTCTTTTTCCCTATTTCTGCCTTTCCCAGTTCTCCAGGAGCAAAACTCTGTCCCTGGCCCAGTGACACTGGGGTCTACAAAATGGATTCACAACTAATAGAGTAGGACAGATACGTAATGAACTATTGGTGCCTTGGGCACATTCAATAAAAAGGCTAGTTTCTGTCTTTGCCTAAGAGAAGTATTTAGGAGGAATCAGAATCAGGAGAACATGGTGGCCTACAGCTTCAGTGGTGTGTGCTTGAATAGGCCATGCCAGAGATCGGGAAGCAGAGGTAGGAAGGGGAGCTGAATGGGGTGGGTTTGAGATGCAGCCTGTGTTCTCCACCTGACGAGCCTCCAAAAATTGTGTTCTCCGATTCATGCAATGGCTGGGTTCGGATTGGAAGGCCCACAGAAAGAAGCTTCCTTTTGAACTGCCTTTTGGGTCCAGTGTCAGGCATCGTCTGTGGAATCTGTTGGCGAGCCTGACTGTTGTCCAGCTTCCTAAGCTCAGGCACATCAATGGGCAAATGCTACTGTGTTGCTTTCAGGGCCAGTTGGGATCCAGGAGCCAAACCGCTACCTTTCTGTGGAGCTGAGCAGAGAGACTTGGTGCTCATGGCCAGTGAAGGGACAGCAGCGTAGGGCACTCCGAGACGCAGCAGTGCTGGGGAAGAGGGTGCAGGGAGTGCAGCCAGCAGGAGTCTGGCTAGCTTCAGGCCCTTGAGCCAGTTCCTCACAGGTCTGGTGGTAGTGGGTAGTTGTGCCTTGCCCTTCTGCGTCCCCTTCCTKTTGTGCTGGGAAAGCTCCTTACTTTGGCCCTGTGTTGCCCCAATGTGAAGATCTGAAGAATGCAGTGCTGAGCTATTGCACACTCCAGTTGCTCCTTGCAAATGTATCTGCCCCATGCTTCTTACTCTGAAATCCATGTTGCCCTTGGAAAAAGCGAGCCCTGGATCCCCTCAAACTCCATCACTGCTCATAATGCACRAAAGATGATACCATAAGTTTAATTTCAGTATTAACCTTTAAGTAACGGCACTGCCCCACTTGGTAAAACTTCCTTGTGAACTCAGTTCTGTGGGAAAGCAGAATCATCCACTGTTGGCAGCATGTTCCTTGTTTGCTGTTGTCCATGGGCCAGGGAACGTTGGGTCTGCTGCTCCGAGTTGTCTGAGCCCCATGGGCATTGCCTTTAATCCCTCGGCCTGCCTCGTCTGTAGGTGTCTGCCCAATGGCGCAGCAGCAGAGCAGATGGTTGCCTGGCTGAAGTCTGTGTTTCCAGTCGGAGTGCAGTGACCTTCCAGGAGGAACTGTGTGTGCTCGGAGATGTTTATACCATTTTGCTAAGTGGGGCAGTGAGCAAACTCTGCGTGCCAGTCACAGCGATAAGTGTGACTGGCCTCCCTCCCTTGGGTGGGGTTTGCTTCTGTGTCACAGGGGCATGGCACAGCCTGAAGTCTCAGACATTGTCCATTGCCTTTTTTTTCCTGGTTAAATTTGTTCCTGAATCAGCATGGGATGGTCCTGGCACTCTTTTTTTTTTTTTTTTAATAAACTGTTGGCACCAGCAGAGATTTTTGCAGGGCTGCAGGTTGCTGAATCTTTCTGAGTTTGGCTAAGAGATGGGAAAGGCAGCATTGTGCCCTGCCATCAGTGGATAAATCTTCAAAGTTCACTTCAGGTGTGGTTTTTAGCTTTTCTCAAAGCTCATCCCAGTAAAAGGCTAAAGTATTTTGAGTAGAAAAAGYGTATATGCTTTTATGCATTTTTAGGGAAAGCGTTTGTGCCACTCAATATTTCTGTGGTCTTGCTTTAGAAAACCTTCTGCAACCTTTGAAACTCCTCCAACCCTGATAAACACACAAACAAATACTTTTATAGTTTTTCAATAAACAAATCATAAGCCAGCTGACAGGTCTGTCCAGGCCTTCCTGCAGACAGACGGAGCTCAGCCTTCCTCAATGTACATCCTTTTGGGATCAGAAGAGGAAGATGGCTTCCACTAACACAGAGCTGGAAAACAGAATTTCGAATGGCACTTGTACGAGGTATTTTTTTCTGTGCAAAGTCTGTGGCTAGAGTGGAAGCAGGATCCATCCCAAGCTGAATACCTTGGTCCCAGCTAGCCCGGTTTATAACTTGTCTGAAGGGATGCTTCAGTGTGAGACTTTTGCTTGGCAAGAACTCCAGCCTCAAAGCATCAACCAGCAGGACCTGGGCGCCTGCAAACAATCCTTGTTTTTCTTGTCCTGACCACAGGGGCTATGAATCTCTCATGGGATGCCCAGACCCTGCTGTTTGGATATTAAACATTTCACAGAATATTTGCTAATAACTTTTGAGGATTTTGCTGAGGAAGAGGTCATGGGGAGAGGGCACGAGAGGAAGCAGGCAAGACAATGCAGCATACTTGAGATTAAAATGTGAAGTGATGCCTTAGTTCTAAGTAAACTGATATGTGTGGAACTAAATCCTTAATCTCAGATCTTAATAAACAGACGTGCAGACAGCTAAGCTAAGCACTTCCCATAGTGCGTCTCCTGCAGTTTTTACCTGTCTTCCCTAATGAGGCATGTAGTCTCAGCAGAAATCCCTGGCCTATGTTGACAGCTCTGTGCTTGGCAAATTCCAGGCACTGCCTGTAGCAGTATCTCTCTGAGGGGAAAGGGTCAGGCTTGCGGATGAGCCCTTAGCCTGCTCCCACCCATCCCACTGACGTGGGCCCTGCTGTGGCCGCAAGAAGGTCCCGACTGCTCCAGTGCTGCTCTGGCTGCAGAGCCTGTGGAGGCAGGAGCAGATGGATGGGGCCTTGCCAACAGCCCAGGCTGATGTGGGTTCTGCTCAAGGATCCTCACTTCCCGGTCCCCTCTTTTGTTTTGGCACGGGGGATAATACCTGCTTGTTCTCAACTTCCAGGCTGCTCTCTGCTCTGTTCCAGATGTGCCAGAGCCTTCTGAGCAGTGAGCCAGTGGTGTCCTGGGAGCAGCTGCTGGGTTTTCTGGGCTCTGGCTTGTGGCATTGTTCTTTGGAATCYGCTAAGG
This sequence comes from Amblyornis subalaris, assembly GCA_018881555.1. Lineage (NCBI taxonomy): Eukaryota > Metazoa > Chordata > Aves > Passeriformes > Ptilonorhynchidae > Amblyornis > Amblyornis subalaris. Next base: position 1,034,661 of record JACAXG010000070.1, read on the forward strand.
CTTAACTCTCTCCAAATGGGAGGCTTTTCCTTGTGCATCCATCCTACTAGGAAAGCAGATGTGATTTCCTCTCTGTGTAGCAGTTCTTCCTGCAGGTCCTTAAAGGATGGCTGCAGGCAGGTGGAATGACTCCCTCAGAGGAGGGAAGAAAACCCAAAACTCTACCCATCTCAGCTGCTGCTAGAAGGTCATTCTCTCTCCTGGTCCCTGTTTATTATCCTGCYGTTAACATGATTTTATATTGTAAATGAAAGCATTTTCCGGTGTGAGACATAGGAAGATTTCTCTCATCTCCCCACTCCTCTGGGGGAGCTGCCACCTGCTGCAAAGGGAAGGGGAAGCCAAAGGCAGAGTCCTCTTGGGGTCTTCTTTCCTCATTACAAATGTGCCCCCAATGTCAGTTCTGAGTGGGTCCCTGGCTTAGTGTCCATTCCTGTGCATTTGGATACAGGGTTTGTGTCAGTGGAAGCTCCCAAGAGGGTGCCTGTTTGTCTGGTGATGGTGGGGACTTTGTGCCCAGACATTCTTCCATGGGAATTGGGGAAGAGGTGTCTTTTTTTAGRGCATCCTGCATGGGTAGGGAGAGACAGTCTTTGGGAAGATGCTTGCCCATGAAAGACGAGGCTCTCTGGATGAGGGCTGGGGCCTGGAAAAAGACAGGCGAGCACTGGGGATTTACTGGCCGTGAGAAGAGGTGTCCCTGAAAGGAAGYGGGCGAGACAGATTATCGTGGAAGGATGCAGCAGGGAGCTGATGTCTTCCATCTGCTTGGAGACTGAGGCTGGGAGACAGGCGGCCCCGTCTCGTGGCCCTGTGCCAGCAGCGTGGATGGACCCCAGAGCTGGGGGAGGCAGCTGGTGACTTTGGGGGCTGGGAGGAGGGGGAGAGAGCTGAAACCCCAGCCGAACCGGGGGTGACGCAGCCGGAGTCCGGACGGCTGGCTCGGCTGTCAGGGCCGAGGGCGGTGAGCTGCACATCCCCGAGCGGGAGGCTAGATGGCAATGTGGCCGTGGTGGTGTGCCCGGCAGCCTGCCCCGCGCCCCGCGCTCGCCGGGGCCCTCGGCCYGACTGACGAAATCTCCCTTGGTCAGCACGTTCCCGGCCGCCGGCCCGCGGCAGCCAGCGGAGCTCCGGCAGCCCAAGGGGGGAAGGTTCTGGGGGCACCGAGCCTGACCGGGGCTCTCGGGGAAAGACCCGGTGAGAGCCAGGGAGCTCTGACTGCGTGTGAGCCCTGTCTCCGTGGAGGGTTGTTGGGCGACCAGGGGCGTCAGGGTCACCTTTAACGTGCCGGTGAGGGCGTGCTGGGCAGGAAAACCACTGGGAAGATGGGTCTGCAGGTGGCGTTCTGGCTCCCGTGGGGCTGGTAGCTGCTGGTCTTGGGGAGAGGAGGGACAGCGGTGGGATGCTGGCTCGTGGATTGCACGGGGCTGCAAAATAGGGATGGGGGGTGGGCAGCAGGGAGGCACAGCCTGGCTTTCTTGTGAAGCCCTGAGCTCGGCCACTCTCCTGGTGCAAAACAACCCCTGGGAATGCATTGTCACTCCTTGCCAGGGTCTTTTATCTAGAGGCGGGTGCCAAATCTCCTTCCCTGAGGGAAAGGCATGCCAGGGCTCAGGTTTGCGGGCTGAGCTGCATTTTCCACCCAGCCACACACAGAAGCAGTGGCAGGACCCTGCTGAGCCCTTCTGATGAGACGAGTGAGGGCTGTCATTTTTTTAAGTGTCTGCTTCTCATCTGAACGTGGCTGTGCTGTTTAGGGAGACCAAAGAGGACAGGGAAACAGCTGGACACTTGTTTATATCCTGCAGCTACTGTCCAAGATAGACAAAGGCAGGGGGAGAGTGTCCATCAGGGAAACTGTATGGGCTGGACACTTGTACTGGGAAACCCAGAGGGGCTAGAGGTGGCGAAGAGTTGGGAGTGAGGGAAGGGGGTGGGGTTGGCACCGCTGCCAGGGCAGAGCCCCGAGGTTGAAGTTTGTGTGGTCGCTGCCCAAAGGGCTCTCCCCTGAGTGCGTTAGCACTGACTGCAGCCTTGCCGACTCATTTTCTGAGTAGTTTCTCCTGTTCTACAACATAAGAAATGGGGTGGTGAATGACACTACATCTAGTCTTAATGCTCTTGCRGTGGTGGAGCCTCAAGCGAGCATGTCAGGCTGGTCAGCTTATCTCAGAAGTTGTCAGGGGCAGAGGATGGAAATTTTCCTAGGCCTGTCGCAGATGCACCCTGTAACAAGAAAATAGAATTGGAAAGCTCAGGAGAGCTAGCCTGGAGAGAAGAAAGATTAATGAGGGCTCGTGACAGAAAGATAAAAAGAAAGATGTGGAGAAAACACATCAGGCACATCCATTCACTCTCTCTGAGAGTGCAGTAGAGGCAGTGTTCAATCAAACAGGCTGTCGGAGGAAATAAAATTACCTTTTTTTCATTTTTCCTTTCACCCAAAACACAAGTTGCCTCATGAAATTCATTGCTCCAGGGCTTCACTGCTTAACAGAGCTCCAAATGAACCTGGATGCTCACTTCCATGCTGGCTAGGGTGAGTGTGCTCAGTGTGAATAGTACACACACCCTCCCCAGGGTGGCTTAGAAGTAATGTGCCCAGTTATTGTGGCATAGACACCAAAGACAGGCTGTCACTTGGGCCTCTGAAATATGAGCTGGCTTTGGAAATGTCTGAAGGCTGTAAACTCCATGAACCTAATGTGGTTCTTTAAAAATAAATACGCAAGCCCCAAGGTACAACACGGACTAAGGCAGAGCCTGTGAAGAACATCCAAGGTCTCTTGGTACAAGGCTGTACCCCAGGCCCTGCTCTCTGTCTAGCTCAAATGGGCTGGCTATGGGTATGGAGTGTGAGGGACACTGGTGAGTATTCCCCAGGGCCAAGGCCAGGACATGGGCCAAAATATCTTCCTCTGATGGCCCCCGGTTGTGACCATGGCACCTCAATGTGGTTTCCCATATTAGATACATCTCTTGGGATTAAACGATTTGTTGCTCTAGCTTGTAAGACTGGACACTGACCCTGGATGAGGTAAAAATAAATCTTCCTCCCATTTCTGGGGCAATATGATACAGTGATTGGACATCACGGTGCTCCCTTCTTGGCTCTAAAATGAGTAACACTTTGTGGATCAAGAGACCAGCAGTCAAGCATTAGGGGTGCCATATACTGCTGGAGAGCATGTTTCACCCACTGCATTCAGCAGTTAGGAAGAGCTCAGGTGTTTCCCAATGTCCTGGTCCTGCCAAGCCTGGTTCTGCTCACTCAAACAGGCACTATATGTTGGGATGGGGATGGGAGAGGTACAGTGGGGTGAGTGATGGCCCAGTAGCAGCTCTCTGGAGGCACTAACTACAGAGACTACTCTTGGTTCACCAGAGATGACAAAAGCTGAACAAGCCAGAATGTATTTCTTACTCTTGTACTTCAGGCCATCCCTGAGGGACCTCTGCCTAGGGCCCTCGGGTGTTGTTTTGTCCTGACTTTTCACACTTCACCCCAACCATCTATCTGGGATGCACAGGAGGCTTGGGAAGGTGGTACCCATCTCCAGTACAGGAGGGCCTATTCTGCAGGATGAGCTTTTGGGCTTTTGTATTCATGCATGACTGGAACGAAGAAAATGGTTGTGTGCTGCCCAGCCACCTGAGCTTTGCTCCTAATCACGTTTACTTTCCTCTTCAAAACAAGGCTCGGGATCCCCCATGTATGTCTGGAAGAGGTAAGAAAGGCTCCAGTTCACTGGAGGCACAAAACTCTTTGCTTGGAGGAATAAAGTGAGGAGAGGAGGTGGTAGGATGATAGATGTTATCTTTGCCCTTGTTTCCTGAGCCTGGGTGCTTGGCTCTTGGACCTTCTTCCAGAGGCCCTAGACGGCTCCAGGAAACCTCCAATCTGTGTTTCGTAATGCTAAAGCAGTAAATAGCTGGTTTAACTGGCTTCACAAGTCCGACACTTTGCCTCGGCTGTGCCTTGTGGAGGAGGAATAGGTTCCCAGGAGGCCTCACCCCTGCAGTGGGGTGGGCTGAGGACATGGGGACCTCCAGGGCATCAGATCCAGCCCTGCAGAGGCAGTTGCCTCATGAAGGCTTGACAGCTCAGGTACTGGAACCTGGGGGAGAGGGAAGCCAGGCTGTCGTCCTGCCTGCAGGGGAGGATCTCCAAACACCCACTGGGCTTTGCAGGGTAGGATCCACCCTTCCCCTACTCTTTGGGCTCCCTTCACTGCTGATGTCTCCCCTTTGCCAGCCTGCATTGCTTACAGGCAAACTCAATGGCAAAAGACTGCCAATGCAGAGTGGTGGCTTGCAGGTGCGTTCTTGGTGTATCTTGTGTTTCTGCAGAAAGTTGAACAAACCTTAAGACTTTTAAGAACGGAGAAGTGCAGAGTTAATGGGCTGTCCTGTGCAAATTTTGGGCCATCTGAGGCTGAGCTAAACTCCCTTCTACAACCTCCAGCTACTCCTGTGTGGGGTGGTTGAAGGATGGGGAGGAGCCCTGAAAAATCCTTGGCAGATGGCATCACGGGGCAAGGAGAGGGACTGTAGGGAGAGGGGTTCGAGTTAAGAGGAAAGGGGCTGCATAACCTGGGAGGCAGATACCGAGGTTTTAGGGCAGGTATTATAGGCTGCTCTGGTGCTGTGCAAAGGCCAGGTGCTGCTGAGAAGTAAAGGGATTACCACCCCAAGGAACTCCTGAGTTGGTGCACAAGCTCTGTGTTTCCTGCACTTCAGCAGCCGGGTTTTTACTGACTGAGGGGACAACAGATCCCACCTGAATTCTGCTATAGCTCTGCTTTTTCCTACATGCAGTAGGTAGGGTGGATAGGGGCTGTTTATCATGTCTGTGGATTACAGTTATGTAGTTTGTGGTAGGGATGCTACTCTAAACGATGCTATGCAGAACTGGACCAAGGATTTGTGTGGTCCTTGGGGAATATCTGAAATACAGGCGTGCTAGGAGAGGTGCAGATCAAAACCAGGCTGCATTTATGGCTTCAGAATCCGCCACTTTGTTATGGGGTTATGAAATCAGTGGATTTCAGCATGTGAGTGAGGCTGGTGTTTGCCTTTCTTTCTCCATCCCTCAGCCCACCCCTTACCCCTAGTTGCTCTCTTGTGCCCATCCCGTTCAGCRATGAACACACTCAAACCAGGCCCAGGCACTGGTGGGACAACTCGTATGATAACCAGTCCTTCCTCTACATCCCTCTCAACTCTGTTTACAACAGGCTGTGCCTCAAGCCCACCCTGTTCTCTCCCCCTCCAAATCACCTGTATTTAAGGGGCCATTCAGGCAATAAGCCAAGTCTGATGGTTCATATGCCCTCCTCCTGAGATGCACCAAATTTCAAGACAAGCTGAGGAAGGGGTTACATTCCAGAGCAAATTAAAGCATATACTTTGGCCATGGGCTTCCTGTTTCCAGGGAAGGCAGCAGGAGTGCTCTGCTGCAGTTGTGTACCTAACCATATTGCAGACCTGCAGCAAGGCTCCCAGGGCTTAGCTGACTCAGTTTCACACACCTGGCACTGAGTGTGGGGGGTGATAACTTAGCTAGGGCTGTCAATCTCCTCAGCCTGGAGGCTGAGTTTATTGACCCAGTATCTGTAAGGTCAAGTGCTTACCTGGTGGTGTAAAGCAGCACCACCTTGCTGGCAACATAGCCCCCCAGCCCTGCCGAAGTTCTTCCTCTGAGCACTACTCACTGGCCTGCCTTTTTAATTAAGAGAATCCAGGTATTTGAATGGGCTTTGGTTTGACTTTCTACAAAGACTCAGCCTGGCTTGTGTGCTGGCCTCATAGGTACTGACATTTGGGGGGGCTGTGGCAGCCTGTGGCTCAGCTGCATTGAGACATCAAACCCGAGCCGAAAGCCCCTGGTGCCATGCAGAAGGGTTAACAGTCTGCTCAGTCCCTCTGTGCTTCGGAGGGCTTTGTTCATTAGAGTATTAAATTCCACAGCTGTAAATAATCTGCAGCAGGAGAGATTATCAAGGCCTTGGGAAGAAGCAGCTTTTATTAATAAGATCAGTTCTCCCTGCAAAGCATCACGTAGTCGCTCTCCACCCTTTCCTCGCTGTCTCACTAGCATTGCCAACGTCCCGTGGCATAACTTCCCCACCTCCATCCTATGCCACCCATCCTCCTGCTATGCTCCCTCTGTCTTGCTGTTGCTGCTCAGCAAATACAGCTCTTCACAGCGACTGGCAGTGCAGGCTAGAAATGCTCCCCACTTTACCTGAGGTGTAATTGTGGTTTGACATGGTCAGGCTGCTGCTAGCTGAGGCAGGAAGGTCGTGGGACATGTCTTTGCTGGGACAGGAGTGTGGTGCTGCTCATGGCACCTGCCTCTGTGCTGGGCTGGAGGCTGCTCCACCTCTGACTCTACCAAGGGTATGGCTGCAGGCAGGCGTGGCATGCAGGGCGTGGATGTGGTTTTCCATGTCTGTCCCAGGAGCAGAAAACAGGCCTAGCAGGTGTTTGAATGGAAACATATTCCTGGTGATTTAGAATTGTGTGGTCTGGTGTCTGGGAGCTTTTTTCCAGAGCAACCTCCATGAAGGCAGGAAGATCACAACTGTCCAGGGTGGGTGGACTAGGTTCTAGCTGGAAGACCAGCTAGAGCCTAACCCTAACCCTAACCCTGAGAGAGGCTTTTTAGGATGGACACGAGGGCTTGGCCCTCTTTCAAGCCTCCCAGTCCCAGGGGATTCCTCACTTCTGTGTGAGGAAGAATATCCTTGCCTAATTCTTCCTCAAACCCTACTCCTCCTCCTATGTAATTTCTGGTCTTATAGCACATTCCCAGCAGTGATGGATCCCCTCTGCCACCAGAGATGAGAACATGGCAGTTGAGTTTGCGGCTCAACAGGAACGACATCAGACCTCGTGGCAATTCCCACCTACAGGAGGTGCCTGTGGCTGCAGTGGCTCCCCACCACCTGGTGCTGGGYCCTGCTCAGCTTTTAGCATTCTTTTCTGGCGGAGATGGAGAATCAACATGAGGCCACTGTACCCCTAAACATCTGTAAGCGGTGCACAGACATCCTCCTTCTCTGCTGGGAAAGGGATTGGTATCCAGGGAGCAGCAAATGCCTTGAGTTTGAGGAGAGGGAGTCCTTCACTTTGCACCATGCTTTCAGGACCCTGTAAGCATTGCTAGGAGCACCAGCCCCATGGTAAGGCCTCTGAGAAGTGAGCACCAGCTCACCCTGCCACTTCCCATTTTCCTAGCAAAGCTGCTGAGCCCAGAGCTAACCCTGACCAGGCACATCTTCCCCCCACATCACTCACCCAGCTCACTCCTCCTCCCTATATCCCCAAAGAAGTCTGTGCCCCGCTGACCAAAGCATCACTTTTAATTAAAATGGTTCCCCTGCGATGCGTCGTCTCAATGTCTCCGGTCATTCCCGCTGGGCTCCGGCCAGAGGGACGTGCGGGGGCAGAGTATCACGTCAAAATCTCTCCGAACTGCAGCCAGAAAAAGTCGGAGCAGAGAAAGCAGCTGATGGTCTCACTGCCCCGCTGCCAATGGGCTCTCAGCAAGGGGGAGCTCTGCCCCAAGAAGGCCTGGGAATGAGACACGGTCTTTCTCCCTGCAGAGGCGTGTGGAACTGTGGATGCCCAGGGRAGTCTGGAAATGAATGCTGTGGGCAGAACAGTAGGCTTAGGGGTCACCAGCTCCCTGGGCATGGCTGATGTTCCTGCAGGAGAATCGAGCTTGCAGCCATGCACTGTGCTTCGTGGGGTTTGGAGGATTCTCTCCAAGGCCCTGAGAGGAGTAAGGGTGGGACATCCATTGGGGTTTGTAAAATGGAGAAGGGAGGCAGGTCAGTAAGAGTATCCAAAGGATTCCCTCCTAAATGGAGACAAGCTTTTCTACCAAGGTTGCAGGTCTTCACTTGGGTTACCTAAGTGATCATCTGGAGCAAGGGCTGCCTGCTCCAAAGTGGCTTAGCTCTCGAGCAAAACACTTTCACCTCCCACTGCCCTCAGTGTCCTGCCAGCTTTTCCACGGATGAGGGAAGAAGGGAGTGCTGAGAGTCAGTAACTTCCCTGGGGCACCACATGGAGCCCTTCCTCCCACTTCGCTGAGAAGGGTAAGTTCCAGCTCCACCCACAGCTGCTGCTGGAGTTTCCCTGGGCTGGGGTCCTGCAGCGGCATAGCTGCTGCCGGTGCCTCAGATATGCTGTGAGGTTAGCTCTGAGCAATGGGAATTGCCAGGGTGTTTCAACTCTTGCATGAATTCTCCCCCATCCTGTTCTGTGTGGGACATACACCACACGTGATCGCTCTGATCCTCACACCTCACATGTGGATGCAACGAGTGGGCACCCTGTGGGGTTGGTGTTGTGCAGATGACCCTGCAGAGACCCTAGCCCTTGTGCTTTGCGAAGCAGAAATTCAGTCTTCTGGCAGGAGGTGAGCAAAGCCAGGGAGGAACAGGGAAAAGGCCTTGCTGTGCAGTGGGGAGGATTCTCTGAGGGGCTTGAAACCTATATGGCTATTCTTAGGAACGTCTCATCTGTTGAGGCATTATTATAACAGGCTCCCGCTGTCATGTGCTGCCATAGAGCAAGAGGTCTTGTGCACTCATATAAGCCTATGGCATCACCTAGCAGTAGTAAATTGAAATTCTTTTCCTCCTGGACATGCTGGGCTGAATCCATGGGCACTTGTGGAAACTGCTGGGATGCGTGTGTGCTGCTTAATTAAAGTATGTAGCATTTTATCCCTGGATGGCGGGTAGCAGGAGTCAGTCATGCGCCCGGTCTGCGGTTTCTCCCTGCTCCTGTCAGCCTTGCCCTGCTAAGAGACCCTGTGTGCCCCCTCTCACGCAGCCTCCCCGCGGGCTCGGTCCCCATCCTCGTCCCCATCCCGCTCCACGACGCTCCGCGTCCCTGCAAGGCGGGCGGCGGCCACAGGGTGTCAGGCGGGTGCTGGGCTGCCTTCCCACGGAACCGGCTGCGGGACCGCCGGCTGCCGCCCGTGGGACCAGCCATCCCGGCGGGCCGGGGGAGCACGCCTCGGAAAACTGCAAATAAGGGGCAGRGTTTGCCATAACCGACACCCCTGAGCGCGCCTCTCTCCAGGGAAAGGACGGCTTCTGTTCCTTTTCCCACAAAGGGAGAGAGAGATGTTTTCCAGGTGCTGTGTGAGTTTTGCCCGGTCTTTCTGAGTGGGGAGGGGAAAGCTGGTGGTCTCCCGTCTGGAGCACCCTGGGTGAGACGAGTTGTGTTGGGCCTCAGCCCCTGGCCGCGGAACGCAAAGGAAGGCTGCCCGGCGAGGGGAACAAAGGGCCTTGGATAGCAGCACTAGCGAGCAGGGAGTGTTGGCAAACACGGCTGCCATTGCTCAGGGAAGAAAGCAGCTGAGCAGGGGCGTGGGGAGACACTGAGCTCAAGGGGCTGTGGGTTCCCAGCAGGAAAAGGGTATCAGGAGGTTCGTGCTGCTGAATCACCCCTGACAGGCACCTGCCGGACCTTGAATCAAGTTCAGTTTTGCTTCTCCCGGCTCTCTGCTTTGTGGCTGCACTGAATGTGGGAGGGGAACCCATTTTTCCCACTGCATTTTCGTGGTGGAGGCGGGGGAGCTGGTGCAGAGAGAGAGCAGGCTGGGGAGGATGCATCAGTGAGTGACGTGTGATGCTGGAGCGAGCAGTGGCCCAGCCTCGCTCAGGTGCAGTTCTCCGTGCTGCGCCTCACGTACAGAGACGCTGTCTATCCTCCAGCTATTTACCACCAGCTCATTTTGCAAACGCTGCACTCAMACGATTTTTTTTTCCTCTCTCCCTCTCTACTTCCCTCCCTCTCCCTCTCTCTCTTCCCTGTAGAGATGCTCAGTGTTCCCCATTCAGCTTCAAGAGCGAGGTCTTCCACCTGCACAGGCATCGCACACACTGACCTGCCTGCAGGTTGTTCTGTTGGGCCTGTCCAAATTCACCGCCTTCCCTTCCTCCCACTTCATTGGGGCTTTAGTCTTGGTGAGGGGAACTCTGGTGAACAAAGAGGGAGGCTGATGTGAGCTGAGATGCTGCTGGGGGCATGCTTGGCCAGAAAGCCTGCTGCTCCTGCTCACACACCCATGAGCCTTGATGTCCGGCCCCTGCTGACCTGCAGGGCTGCTCTCGTCCCACTGGGGTGTGGGGCTGCCATCTTTGCTGACAGGGGATAACTGTAGGAAGGAAGGAAGGAAAGGAGGAAGGGAGGAAGGGAGGAAGGGAGGAAGGGAGGAAGGAAGGAAGGAAGGAAGGAAGGAAGGAAGGAAGGAAGGAAGGAAGGAAAAGTCCTGGAGGGCTGGGGAGAATCCCCTGATGTGGGAAGGCACAGGAGTTTATTCCTGTGTGTGTTGGTAAGGGATGTGGAATAAGACCTGACCAGGGATTGCCCCATTGTGTGCTGAGGAGGGAGAATAGAACACTGTACGGAGAGGGCAGTGGGAGTCTAGGCCCTTCCCAGCAGGGAATTGGAAAGGGATTGCTGAGGAAAARGGGCTGCCCCTCAGTGTCTCTTCCTGGAGGGGGTTGCTTGGCCCTGGGAGGGTTTCTTCCTGAGCAGGGACTATGGCTGACAGCTATTCTCCTGGCGGGTATGTGCTACTTTCATCTCTTTTTTTAAAACCTAAGGCCCATGACTTGCTACAGGRGAAGCCAGACTTTTATCTCCCCTATCGCCCTCGTGCCGAGAGAGGGCTTTGTGGTTTTAAGGAGGTGCTTGAAAACACGAGTTGGGGGTTTCCCTAAGGGTGGGCAACCAGACAGTATAGGTGGGAGACTGCTGTCTTTGCCACCTTCTGATTTCCAGCAGCTTGGGAGGCGGTGGGACTGACCGCTCAGCTCTTGGCTGTGCTCACCCCGAGGGTGGCGAGGAGACCACCCCAAATACAGCTGGGGCACGCCCAAGGCTGGGGTGAGGGGCTGGACGGAGAGACCCCACCTTGGCTTTAAAGGCAAGGACAGGATTGCCGTTCTGCCCCGTGGGAAGTCTCGTGTGGGCTTTGGGGGCGCTGCCGGGACGAGGGCTCACAGCGGGGCCGGGACCCGCAGGCAGGGGTCGGGGTGCGGCTGGGTGCCGGCGGGGCGGGGGGCTGGGCTGGGGGCTGCCCGCGGGCCGAGCAGGGCGGCGGACCGGCCGTCGCGCGCTACGGTAGGTGGCAGTGCCGCCCGGATTTTATGAATGGAAGAGGAGGAGGGGAGGCAGATGGATGCGGGGAGGTGGTGATGGAGAAGCGGGGGACGGCGGGGGGGGGGRAATTTTCTGGCTGTGCTCCGGCCTCCACCTCCGTCCCCCTCGCCCCTGCGCCAGGCACCCTCCCCCCGCCATTAGCATAGGCCTGCCCGGTTTACATGTCGGGCTGCACGTTGCCGCGGCCGGATCCAGCAGCCAGCAGCGCTGGCAGCCGCCCCGAGTCAGCTGCTTCCCCGCGAGGAGCGGCGGGAGCCGAGCGGGGCGGGCGGCGGGAGGCGCCCGCGGGCACCGCGTTAAGGTGTCCTCGGGGAGATGGAGCCGGCACCGCCGCCCCCCGCCCGCACCCGCGCCCCGCCGGCCCCCGAGCTGCGCCCGCCTCGGGGCGAGCGGGACCCCACAGGTTTTACCCCCGGCTGCCGCCGCGGCTTCGGGCCCCAGTGTGCCCCCACTTCTGCTCCCCACGAGCCCCTCGGTGGCCTGGCGGCAGTCCCAGGGTGGGGGTACTGGGAGCACGCTGGGTTTTGGGGGGCACAGCCGCCTCGTGGTGTCAATAAACTCCTTTCTCCCTGCTGCCCGTTCCTATGCCCGGCCTCGCAGGGCCGTGCCGGGGCATCATCTCCTTCTGCAGCTTCTTTGTGCCCTGGGGCATGTTCACAGCCCCACATCCTGCTCCCCAGTGACCYGCCGCTTGCATCAGAGGTCCCCTTTGCTGAGGAAAACCGGGAGAAGAAGCTGAGTAACTCCCTGACATTTGCTGGCAGAGAGGCAGGAAATGAAGTCTGCTTGGGGYTTTGATATAAGGAGAGGAAAAGCCCCTTTTTTGTTTGTTTATTTCTGGGCCTCCGAGGCTCACCTGGGACTATACGTGTTGGTTGTTTCCAGCTGGATCCGGGATTTCCCACTGTAGGAACCAGGACAATAGCTTCGCTGGCACAGCTGTGGGTGACTGAGCGGAAGAAGTGACTGTGCACAGCCCCAAAGCCTTCCCTCTCCCCTCCCCGGGCGGGTGTGGATCATGCCTGCAGTGCACCATGAAACAGCCCTTGCTGTTCCCAGGAGGTAGYGAGCACCATGAAACAGCCCTTGCTGTTCCCAGGAGGTAGTGAGCTGTTCGCTACTTTCCTATCCGCTCTGCCCATTCTGTCACATGGGGAATAAAATTTCCTTCAGAGGCAGCTTTGTCTTCCTGCATTGGTGAGATTTCCTTCTGGGAAGGGTTGAAGGTGCAGAGCTACTCAGGGGGAGCTCTGGAGGAGACCCTGAGAGTGGTGCTTGTCCAGGAGCGAAGGTCTAACACGGCTTTTCTGAATAGCACATCGACCCAGTTCCTGCTGGGTCACTCCCATGCCACTATGCATGAGCTGAGCTGTCCTGTGGTGTGGGCCAGGGACCCCGCAGAAAGTGACAGCACAGTGCTTGCAGTGGCTGGGCCCCGTTCTTCAGCAGTGCCCGCGTTACTTAGGGGATCGACAAGGATGGTACTGCAGCACTGACTCCCTCGGCATGGCCAGCTGAGCCCCAGGGGTGGTATCATGCAGATCTGGTGGTTCCTTGGAGCTGTTTGGGCACCAGTTCAGGCCCAATGGTCTTGCTCCAGCCTGTATGATCCCAGCCGCCTGACCTAAATCCCACAGTGGTTTCAGCAGGACACAGGGTTTTCATCACCCCTTGCCTGAACCAGTTAGGTAGGATTGTTGTGTGCTGGGAGGTGGTTACTGTGTGCCACTCTAAAGGAGTCCATGCTTCAGTGGCATCCTGGATCCTGCAGGATCCTTCATCCAGAGGGCAGGCAAGAGGGGAATTCTCCAACCAGTGGAGTGAGGTGCCCCTGGGGCTAGGAGGGGCTGCAGGAGGGGGACAGGAATGCCTACAGTGACATGGGTGCTTCCAGCTCATGGTTTGCAGGAGGTCCCTGCCTGGTTTTGCACTTTGCGGCACCTCCAAGCCACTGGCATCACAGGCCTTGATGGGGCTCAAGCCCAGGGAGGGCAAGAGTGCACCTTGCCACCCCACGTTAGCCTGGCTCGAGGAAAGAAGAGCATCTGAACTCCAGATCAAGCATGGAGCAGAGCCCAGCTGCTTGGCTGGGCCCACAGTTTCTCACCTCCACCCTGTGACCAGCATTAGCTCTTGCTCCTTGGCTGCCAGGAACTCAAACGGTCCCTTGCTTGGACAAGCTGTCAATCCAGGGATTTTTGTTTTCATATTAAACCAGCTAAGTATTCAGAATCAGTTCCAGCTACCGCCACAGGGAAAGCAACTCCAAGATACATAAATCCGTGCCAAACCTGCCTGTGCTACCTCTGAGGCAGCAGTGCCGCTGCTCTGTGATGCTGCCGGGAGGGGGTGTGTGGCAGGGCTCTGACCTGCTGTCTGCTACTTACCTGGTGTCTGGCCGAGCTCATGGGGAGAGGATCTCTCTGCAAACCTGCTGGCCAGCACRCAGGGAGCTCGCCCTGATACTTTGTTGAGAGGCGTCCAAATGCGTGCCCAGATCTCCATCCTCGGGAAGTGGTTGGAAAGGAGTGGATCATGCCTGCCCGCAGCCTCAGGTGCAGGGTAGCAGGATGGGGGAGCTGGTGTGCAACCCACCATCCTGTGCTCAGGTCCCTGTGGCTGTGGGTAAGAGACACCCACTCCGTATCCATGCATGGGGCAGGATGGGACCTCACCGTGTAGGACAGCCACACTCAGGCCATTTGCTGCGTGCCTGGCACTTTGTCTCGCTGGGTTTTCCCCACGTGGTTTGCGGGACCTGGAGCTTGTTGGCCTGCTGGGCACACCACAAAGCGTGTCCGTTTTCTAGGGTGAGCTAGTCTGGCTCTCCCAGTCCTGTTTTGGGAAGCAAGGATCAGGAGAGTACGTCCAGCTGGGCACGTAGGCCATCCTTGGGTAATGACTCGGAGTGTTTGGCCGTCTGATGCAATGAACTAATTAGGAATTTGCTGTCACCACAGCTGGACTCACCTGGCTTGTACGCTGCAGCCGGGTGATTCTCACTCCGTGTGACAGTCCTCCAGCCTCGCTGGGTACCAGGAATAGCAGCCAGGGGATCACATGGCCGCTCTGGCTGTCCTCCCCTGCACTATGACAGTCTCCTGGCAGCCACGCGTGCAAGCGTCATGAGGTGGCTTCGGTGGCCGTGGAGGAACGTGCTCCTTCTTACCAGCCCCTGGGACAGGCAGGTGATGCRTCTCCTGATGTGCTGGCAGCACACGTGGCTGGGGTGCAGCCTTGGCAGCAGGGAGCGGTGGTCATGGCACCCCTGCTCTCTGGGATTCAACGAAGACAGTTAAGGGCACTGAGGTGACTGAATGCCCAGCTCTGCTGGGAGGAACGTGCTCCTTCTTACCAGCCCCTGGGACAGGCAGGTGATGCATCTCCTGATGTGCTGGCAGCACACGTGGCTGGGGTGCAGCCTTGGCAGCAGGGAGCGGTGGTCATGGCACCCCTGCTCTCTGGGATTCAACGAAGACAGTTAAGGGCACTGAGGTGACTGAATGCCTTTGCAAATGTCTCCCTGGTGGTTTGCAAGGCTACTCCAGCCAGGCAAAGAGCTGAGCAGGGCAGACTTGTGCTTCTTGCATCAGGGAACATYCTGCTGGCTGTCCAGGCATGGCACTCTGCTTGTGCTGCCCCTGTAGTGGCTGCMCAGCAGCTGTGAGGTGGGGTAGGCATGACACACAAGGACTTCGCTTCCCAAGTGACGCACAATACAGAGAATCATTCAATGCTGAATAATTTTCATACCTGTCCAGCTGCACAGGTCRCATACTGGGCCTTTAGTGCTGATGCTAGCTCAGGGCATGCCAGCATCGCTGGATTTTCCCACAGGGAATTCCTGGAAAGAGCCCACTYCCAGCATATCCCAAAGGCTGGCATCTGTGAGTGGACATGCTGAGAACCACCATGATGACCGTGAAGGTGGGGGGTCCTGGGGAAGACATGCTGGGCACAAGCAGAAATCAGCCGCAGCTGCTGGAAGAGCCTCAGAGAGGAAACGTATTCAGCCCACGGAAAATGAATTAGTGTTGACGTTCACTGAACGTTTGTTTAGATTAAGCAATATGGCTCCAAGTTGCTCAGCTGTGGGGAGCYGGTCACCACGGCACTTAGTGGATGTCTTTCGGTGTTGCTGTTCATGGCACCATCCAAGGGATGGAGTGGTGGCAGGGAGAGCTGGTCCCACCCTCGGGAGCCTCCTTCTCCACACCACACCTTCTGTCCCTGGTTTCTCCTCAGCCAGAGAGCTGAGGCAACGGTGGTTTTCCTTTCCGGAAGTGGATGCTCTGGGTGATGCCCTCTCCCAAAAGGCATTTGCAGCATTTGCAAGGAGCATCTGGTGCCAGGACCTGCCGAACTTTCCTGTGGGTGCTGGAGATCAGGAGGTGACAGGCAGCCTTGCCCCAGCTCTGTCCCAGCTCTGCTGGGAGGAACGTGCTCCTTCTTACCAGCCCCTGGGACAGGCAGGTGATGCATCTCCTGATGTGCTGGCAGCACACGTGGCTGGGGTGCAGCCTTGGCAGCAGGGAGCGGTGGTCATGGCACCCCTGCTCTCTGGGATTCAACGAAGACAGTTAAGGGCACTGAGGTGACTGAATGCCCAGCTCTGCTGGGACAGTGACAACGGAGTCCCTGCAGTCACCAGGGCATCAACTCTTCCACCAACTTYCAAATGCAGAGTTTAGGAAATGCTGTGGCTGGGGACTGTGGGCTACCCTCTGCTGGCACCAACACCTTGTAGCAGTTGTGTCTGTGGCTCTGCCAGCTGGTGATGGGCATACAAAAATACTTTAGAGGCATGGAATGAAGCATAATATTTCTTGGAAATCTATATACATTGGAACCGTCTCCCAACAAGAAGTGCTGAGTTTGGTTTCCCGATGTAAAGTGGCAGCTACAATGAAGAAAAAGACAAAAAAAGGCTGGACCACCCACTGTCTGGGGAGAGAGTGCCCTGGGCCCCCTGGGTGTTTGGAAGGGGAACCATCTGGGCCCTGGGGTCTCTGCAGGTGCGAGGCTTGCTGCCTGCAAATGTGAGGAAGCCTTCCCGCAATCCTCCACAAATCTAAGAGAGCCACCTTAAGAGCTCTCCCTCCATAGGACCAAACGGGATCCGCCGGGCGTTTCATATACCATATTCTATAGCCAAGGAAACCTTAACAAAGAGCCGTACGCTCTCACGTTTCGCTTCAGGCTTCTCCCTGCTGCAGCTGGAGCTAGTTTTTAAAAATCTTTGTGTCATTATTTCGTTCCTCTTTTGATTCAGCCATCGAGGGACAAGGAGATGCCAAACGAAAAGAATGGGCATTTAAACAGAACTAGATTGAAGAGGCAGTGTGTGCACTGAACAACAAGTCTTTTTACATTTCATATGATCTTATACATGGGTTCCATTCAGTATATTTCCCCTCTGTTTCATTTGAATGTACAGAATTAGCCATTCACATCCTCTGGAATTACGGCTCTTTAACATTTCCATTCTGCCTCCATATTTTGGGGGTTGGGAGTGTTATTAGCTCAGCTGGGGAAGCACAAGCTGAGGTCAGAGCTGGTCTTGCAGGCTGGAAATGAGCTTTTTCTTTTTTTGGAAAGTGCAAGATTTGATGCTTGATGACTCTGGTCAGAAAAATATACGAKCATACACAAATATGTGTATGTGCTAGAGCACGCATGGATCTGGTTTCAGCGGAGGGAGTCTTTTTCACATTAATCCCAGTGAAGTTATTTCTTTAGACAGAAAAGCCAGCCTCAGTTTTCGGATGCGGGGTGAGCTCCGTGATCGCCTGAGGTCGCACGCGTGGCCGTGTCGTTGTGCAYGGCTGCTGCCTCATTGTCTTTTTGAAAGACAAATATCAAAACCAAATATTTACTGTGCTATTTACTAAAGCTCCCTGGATACTGATACAAATTTAGAAGAGTTGGCCCACAAAACTCATTCAAACTGAGCTTAGAGTCACAAGAGGAAAACCATGAGGGATGTGTGCGTGCAGCTAATTCTGCTGAAAAGCTCAGGAGCTGGCACTGCTGCCTTGAGCAAGGATGGGACTGTGCAGTGGCATTGGTGCATCCTGCAGCCTGTGCTGCCTTCCCTGAGAGTCCTGCAGCATTCTCTCGATGTTACTTACATCACAGGAAGGAAGAAGGCTGTCTTGGGAATGCTTCTCTTGTGAATCTGCCTTTTTTCTAGCTTTACTTGTCTGCTGACACACCTAAGCCAGTGTCCTCTTTGGGGGCATTCCCCTTTTCCCCAGCATCTACATGCAGGAGGGTTTATTGCCAGACAGCTGGGATGTCAAAGTGGGAGCAATCTGCAGAGAGGAGAGAGCAGGACCCACCATGACTCTGCTGGCTGTGTTGCAATGCCTGTGTGCTGCAGAGAGGTACTTCTCTTGGAGGACCTGCAGGCTGTGGACCAAGTGGTCTGCAGGAACCAATGTCCCAGAAAGAAGTCTCTGCCTCCTCTGCCACTCTTTCTTTGCTATATATTCTATCTACGGCTTCTGCATCATCATTTCCTCAGGCCACTTCACCTGGTTGTTGGGGAAATGAGGACAAGGTGGCAAACAACAAACATGGGCCCCCAACAGGGCAAATAAACCCAGCAAGGTCGAGTGTGACTCAGAAGGCAGCAAAGCTCCCATTTCCCCCCTCACTTGGCTTTCTGTAAGGCAAGGTTTAGCTTGCCTTACAGAAAAGARCTTGCCTCAAGGGCAGGAGCACAGACCTGGGGGCTGGAACATCATGCTCTGCAGGTGATCATGGCCTGCTGACTTCACTTTAATACACWGCATCTGCTAGAGAGGGCTTACCTGAGCCAGGCACAAATCCCAAGTCCCCGGTCGACCACCCCTGAACCAGTCAGACACAACCAGGCTGCAGGCTTTCCCAGAGATCCCTTCAATCACAGCCCCCTGCCTTAATTTAACCTGGTTATTTATACCTTTTCCTGTGTGTGTTTAATTATAGAAAAACCTGGCAATACCGCTGTGCTTAACGGTCTGTTGGCGTTTCCATTATGAGCCCAGACTGGAAGGGATTATATAGCCTGAGTGTTTGAACTGAGCCTCAGACAGACTTGGCATAGACTTGCAGCCCAAATACAGAGATTTTCAATTGGCTAATGGCAGTTTTGAAAAGGGAACATTTTTCACATGCTTAGGCCCTTCCATTTGCTTAAGCTATCTTCCTCTGTTTTAAACTCAGCAGGCAAGGAGTCGTAATTCAGCCTGTTACAGCAGTGACTCACACTCGTTGCACAGTGATGCCATCACCAGCCAAGGCAAGGCCTTCTGCCTTAAGAGGAATTACGCACAGAGAGATGACTGAGGAAAGTCAGCTCTTTCACTCACGGGAGTCACACCATCTGTGCACCCTAACTGCAGCTGCCATGGCCGGCACGAGTTGTCTGACCACGTCTCAGGCTCTGCAGTGGAGACATCTAAGGTGACCAAGATGTCCTGGGCTTCATGAGCAGCCAGTAGCACTTATAGGGCATCAGTTGTTTCATCCTCAAGTAGATGAATCAAACAGGATAGCTCGATCAAGTCCTAAAGATGCTTTTTCTTCCCAGGAGCTCTATGGGAGCCTGGGGTAATCGGCTCAGGCAGCAGCATCCGCACGGGGGATAGTCTGGTGGGACCAGTCATACTTGCAGGGAGTCTAGAGTAGCTCCCGTGGTGGGATGGGGTCCATCCATCTATCTCCACAATATTTTTCTCCAACAGCGTAGAAGGCAGAGCAAGAGCAGGTGAAAAGCTGCRTCTTTTTTTAACACACAGGAGTCTTTGACAGAGAAGAACCATGTGATTTACCCATGGTCTCCCGGTAGGCCAAAGGCAGCCTTCCCTGGGAGCAAACCTAGRTCTGCACTGCACACTGATGCCTCTGCAGTGGCCCTTCCCCCTTCTGAATGCATGGAGCAAGCAAGTTGACATACCAAGCAAGAGAATATCATGTGTTGGGAAGAGTTATAAGTCAAGCTGGCCAGACACCAGCAAAAAAACTAGCTAGTGAATGAAGAGGAGATTATAGCAAAGACCGTGTGCTGCAAACAACCTTCCTCTCCAGAAAGCTTGCTTTTGACCTCGGTGGAATGTGCTCTGTGCCTATGTCCCATGGAGAACTGGTCCATCCATTGCTGTCTCCAATCTCTTGCCTTTTGGAGCCTGAGTGGAAGGAGGTGAATACCAATCCCTCTACATAGCTGAAGGAGAAGCAGGAAGCCCCAAAGCTGCTGCATTTGCAGTTCATACCTGGAGGGATGCTGTGCAAGGTGCCCTGGGTTCTGCTCCCCCGGAGCTGAGGCTGCACTTCATTCTCCATCGCAGGGGTACTGGAATTGGGCGAGCTTACCCAGGCTGTGCCAGGCGGCTACACCCCCTGACCTGGGAAGGGCTGGTGGGGACTGGACAGAGGAGACAGCTCTATTCCCACCAGGACTGTCACCATGGGAACTTTAGGGACTGAGGCCATTTACGGCTGGTTGTAAACCCTGACTCTGACAGCAAAGCCTTTCTTCGCCTTTTCCTCTGGACTTGGCCCTGGCTGTCTCAGAGAAAGCAGGCTCGAATTCTACCTCCGGCTGGCTCTGCACACACATCCCCTGGCACCGAGCGCTGGCCCGCTGCGTGGGAGCTGCTCGAGCCCAGGGAAGTGTCCTGGCTGTCTCTCCCAGAGAAAGTGGAGCAGACGCCTGAGGTTGCCGAGCACCACAGGTCTGACAGCTCTGCAGACACCTGCGGATATGCAGAGGGAGAGAAATGGTGGGTTGGCGGTGCCATTGCCCCTTGGAGGAGCTCTCAGATCAATTTGTGAGGCAAACAATCTCTGCTAAAGTCTAGCTCCCTTCAGCAGGCTCCCAGCTTTGAGGCTGGAAAGGCTCATCTTTCGGCTTGGCCAAAACTGAAAGTGCTGTGGTGAAAAGACTGAGAAACAGCTGGCAGGAGCCAGCCTGTGGAGGGGAAGTTGAGGGCAGAAGGACTTCAGCAGCCAAATCTCATCTGGTGCTTCTTCTGATGCCAAAGTCTCCTGTGAAAGCCACTTGGGTTGTGCAGTTTCTGAGGACTACCCCAGTTCGGATGCCTGCCCGGCCTTCCTCTAAAGAGAGAGGTTAAAACAGAGCTGGAATCGATGCTGCTCTGTCTTCTGGGAGCTGTAGTCCAGGTAGCTCATGGCCTTCTTGTCCTTTTGCAGGCCCAGCACCCTAGCTGGACCACTGATCCCACTGTATGCCATGATGCCCTGCTGACAAAATGTGGTGGTATGACTATGGTGCTGAATGGGAGCCTCCATGGCAGGTGAGTGTCTGGCAGAGCAGGGCTTGGGGACCAGGAGACAGCCCTGGTTCTTCATGCTGAAGGCCTGGGGGAGGGAAGGAATTTTGCCAGACTGCCTGGTTTTCAGGAGTTCAGGTTTGTGTTGAAAAGTAAAAGCTCCCTGCAGAATACAGAACCTGCTGTTACAACAGAATAAAAGATTCAATACTCAATACTTCATTATAATCTAGACTTGATGATCCTTGTGGGTCCCTTCTGACTCAGGATATTCTAATACAAAGAGAAAGCTCCAAGAGGTACTCTCCAGCCACTCCATTTAGGAAGCCTTTCAGGAGAGAGCTGCCCACAAATGCTCCCTTTCCCAATGGCTCTCACATGCACAAATACTCTCCACCTCAGTTTTCCCCACAGTTTGAGGTCCATCATGGCTGCCCATCATGCCTGCCAGGACCTGTGACCCCATCTGCATAGGAGGACATCTCCTGGCAAAGTGACGCACTTGGAATAACACGGACCACTGCTTTCTCCATTCTTCTTCTTCTTCATGTGCCCTGATTTCCGTGGTGGATGAGTCACTGGCTGGCACCTTGGCTGGAAGATGGACGAGCCACCCCCATGCTGCTGACATAGCCTGAATACAGACTTTCTGCTCTTGCCTAGGTATGAGACCAGGAAGAGGAGATGTGTTTCCTGAGAAAAAGTGACTGGATTTTTTCTGGGCTTCCTGTGGGGTTCTGGGAGAAAAATGAAAAGGCTTTCCTGCCTTGTGAGGGTAAGTGCTGCTTTTTTTTTTTAATGTTGTTGTTTTTGCATTTTTTTTTATTTTTAAGAAAGTGGTAGGAAAAGTTTCCTCCTTAAGGGAAAAACAAAGCAAAAGCGGAGACTGGTAGTGTTGACTGCTCATCCATTGAAAACAGTGGTCCCATGGAAAGCTAATGTCCATAGAGGGACTGTTTGCACTGGTTCCTAGAGCTAATGAAGTATGACTGTAAAGGGGGCTCCTAATGCTAGTGCAAAGCAAGGCTCACAAGCTTCAAATGTTTCCTTGGATGGTCTCCAAACCTTCTGCCCTGCTTTGGGCAACAGCCGAGGTTGGAGACCTCAGAGCTGCGAAGACTTCAGCGCAGCTGCTTCCAAGCAAAACCAGAGCATCATAATGAAAATAAATAAACAAATGGTGCTATTCTGAGCCTCAGACACATTGGAGGGTTTCATTTGCACCACACCATGCAGGATGTGTCCCTCCTTGTTTGAGAGCAGTGTCCTGATTCACAGTTTATTACTTTCTAATGAATTCCTTCCTCTGTCTTCCGAGAGGGGAGCCTGCACACCTCTAGAAGACTCTCAGCTCACACTTACAGGGCTCTTCTAATTTCTACTAACAGGGCATCATGGTGCAGGGCTGATTCACCCCTTACCATGATGAACACTCACAGTGTATTTCCTTGACATGCAGCTACCCCTCTATGCCTCATGTTAAAGAAACCTATTTGAGATGTGGTCTTGACCTGACACCACCAAAGTCAGCTCTTATGCTGCCTGCACACATTTTGGCTGCCACCTCTGCCTGCAATGCCGTCCAAGACCTCTTGGTTTAGCCGGGGTTCTTGCCTCATTTATTGCTGGTAATACTCAGCAGYTGTCTGCCTCCTTCTCCTGCCCCACTCCTCATTTCTTCTAGTTCTCAGGACACCCCGGCTTTCTCCAGGGCTGCAGCCTTTCAGGATCCTCTGCATCGTTACGCTGTGCTCTCAGTTGGTCGCATTTCTTCATGTTGAGTCCTCATGCAGATTCACCTTCCTTTTCCCTCCTAGATTCAGTCCAGTTTCCCTTCAGCCAAATTCTCATCCCAAATCCTCCCTTCTCCCAGCAGTTCCTGTGTTTATGTCTCTTGGTCCAGTCAACCCCTTTCCCCATCTGCCTGTGCATGCATTTGCTCATTCTTCCTGGGCCAGGATGGGAAGTGTGAGGTGGCAAGAGCTGCCTAGTCTCAGGGATGGACTGGACTTGTGCTTTGAATTGCAGCGATCCACAGCTTTGCTTATCTGGAAATCCTGCTCAGCCCCTGGCTGGAGTGCATCCTGAGAGGGGAAAAGTTTCAGGGAATTCAGCCGGTAAGCACTGTAAGACTGCCTTAAGGGAGCACATGTGAAACGGAATATTTCAAAGACTCGGCTAAGTTTGGCGGCAGCAAAGGGTGCATCTGGACTAAACCAAAGGCCTTCCCTGCTTCTCCTTTTGCCAAACTTCAAGTCTGCATGCCAAAAACATGCAGCTTGAAGAGCTCTTCAAAGAAAAGGTCATCAGATTTCTCTATAACAAAAGCAAGAGAAACCAAAGCATTTCCCCTTACAATGTTCTTGGAAGTAGATGAATCATTTTGGCTGAAATTATATATTTTATAACTATATTTGCTTAGATAGTTCAGTATTAGGCAGCTAACCAGCAAGACGAAGTTCAATCCAAACAGTTTTAGCATGGCCTAGTTAAAACCAGCTGAATAACAGCGTTTGGCACGGGAAGAGTGATCACAGGTTCACAGTGCTGGGCAGGAGCAGGCTTACCAGCAATGCCTGTCCCTTGTGTCTCTGCTTTCATAGAGCTGCTGGAATGGAGATCTTGTTTGGTCAGGGTGAAGGAAACGAAAACTTCCATCTTTTTTTGCCTTCACTTTCRTTCAAACCAGAATGGCAGTACTCAGTCTTTGACCTGCGAGTGGTATCCAGGCTCCAGCCTTGGTTTGGAGATGGAACTTGGASTGGACATAGTATGATTGCTTAGGCACAGTAGAGTTGGCCATCTTACACCAGTGCTTTCCAGCTACCTCAAACTTACACCTCATGACAGATCTGAGTGGTGGTGTTTCCTGCAACACATCCTGCATCAGTGGGAGGCTGTGTGATCCTCACAGCAGGGCRAGGAGCGGAAGGGAGAGGGGAGCCAGGCATCACAGACCAATGTGTGCTGGGAAGTGCAGATGTRCAAGAGGAAATGGCAGAAGATGGGGGCTCCAGGGGCAGGCAGGGCTGGACGAGGCTGTAGCACTGTGCAGGGCTGTACAGCGTCCCTTTTTCTGCAGCACAATGAAATGGTGCTTTACAAGCTTCTCTTCTGGTGGTGTGTGGCGTGTCTGTGTTCTGTCAAGCCGAGGAGTCAGCATCCCAAACAGAAGGGATGCTGCCAAGGACTGGGAGGAACTTGTACTGCAAGGAGACCAGCACTGGGATGTATAGCTGGGCCACAGCAAATGTCACAGGGCTGCACTGCGGCAGTGGAGGCTCTGCAGAGGAGGGAAGAAGCCTCAAGTCCCTGTTTAATACCAGCTGCTGCAATACCGTGCACTGAGAGGTGGGTACAGATGCTGCATCAGCACAGGGCCCTTTTCCCTCCTCTCTCTCCTGCACAGGCCACTGCTGTCACAGATGAGGAAGGTGAGAAGCTGGCCCTGCTGTGGTGGTGCTGTGTTGGGTGCAGGCAGGGCTGGGAAGCAGTACTGCCCTCTGCAAAGGTGCTATGTGTCCTCAGAGGTGCTGGTTTTGCTCTGCTAACAGTTTCCCATGAGCATTCTTTTTCCCCTCTGGGAGACTAAATAGTCTCTGAGCAAGGAGAATCTGGCAGTCATCCCAGGCCCTGCTGTGTCACTGGGGTGTTTGGGGAGGGGAGAGAATAGCCCGAGAGGTGGAGAGCAGGGACTCATGGTGCAGCTGCAATTTTCACAACAGCCTCCTTGCTCTCCACCTCTGCCACGGGAAGGGCTCTCCATGTTTCAAAGGTGCTCAATGAGGAGCAAACTGCACTTTCCTTTCTGCCCATCTGCTGGGTCTGTGGCATCTCTCTCCCATTTAAGTACTTCTTGCCACTGGTGATATGGACACTTTTGACAAATGAAGAAGGAAGGAGGGACATGTCAGGGCCTGGACAAGGAAATAAACATTTARACTCGGATCCACAGAAGATAATGTAGTGCTTTGCATCTGGCTGCCACCAAGATGTGATGAGCAGCCTCTGAGGTCAGGAGAGTTTGCCCGTCCTTCGCTCGGGTGGCTTGTGAGTGCTCAGCACGGCTCCAGCGTTGTGGTATCTCCTGCCGGCGTCGGTCATCTATGGTGTTCCTTGSTTCGAAGCTGATGGAGGCCGGGGATGTGAGTCACCAGCCTCTGCTGGCCTTCTTCCACGCGCTCCATTTGGTGCTGCTTTGTGTGTGTGAGAGCGTGCTCCCCTCTCCCAGCTGTGTGTGCCTGCCTGCCAGCACGCCGCTGATCGAATCTGCAGCTGTGCTGGTTCTCTCCTCTCTTCTAGCTCTGAGAGTCTTGTTCATGGATTAGGGGGAAAGAAGGAGGAGGAAGAAGGGGAGGGAGGGAAAATGAAAAATAAATTAATAAACCAATAGAGGGAGAAGTGAAGAGTAGAAGGGGGTGTTTTCCCCACAGGCAGCATGGTGTTGCCATCATCCCCACTGTGCCTTCACCAGCAAGCAGAAGATGGAAGATGAACTGGGGTCCCTGTTGGAAGTCACCCTGCCTTGCTGGGGTACTGCTAGCTCCTATGGGCACCGCATTGATTCCCAAGAAAAGCCAAACCACTGTCTCATGGCTTTGCACCCACTTCTTCTGAGGCTGCTTCCAAGCTCTGCAGGTGGTGAGGKGGTCAGCCATCCTGCACGCAGATGGACTGGACCTGCCTCAATAGGCACCATCAGCTCTTGACCACAGTGTACATCCTATAGAGCACAGAGGTGGTGAATATGGAGCTGGACAGCCCCTCCAGTGGGAACTGGCTGGCAGCTGCAGAGTTAGGACACACAGCCTCAGGACCCTACGCCTGACAGCCTTCTTCATTGCAGAAGGTGCCCAGGAAGTCTCCAGCTGTGACAGTTTGCAGGGGAACTATGAGGCATCCCAATGGGGAGAGTCCCACATGTCAGGCGGTGTTTGGAGGTAAGTTCTGCTCTTCGCAAAAGGTTGGGGAGGGCCTCGGGTGGACTGCCCAGGATCCTGATTCCTATGGTATCCTACGGACAGCATAATCGCCAGAGGGTCTTGTGGGTCAGGAGGTGAACCGAGTAACATTTCTGAGAGCTAAAGTGGCATCCTGCTCTCTCCAGTGGGGTTCTGGGGACTTGGGTGTGTAAGTCTGAAGCTTTCCTCTGCATATCACAGAAGGCTTTGCCAAACAATCTGTACTCCAGTGTTCCTCACGAAAATCTGCAGTGGGTCTTGGCACCCATCACATGGGGTCTTCTGAGGATGAGCAGGACTGTGGGAAAAGGGATAGACCAGCCAAAATGGTATGGGTTGTGCTACACACTGTCTTGCTTCTCTGTGTTTTGTGGTTGATGAATTTGACAAAGACCACACAACCATCAAAATGTTGTCTTCCCCTGCTSAGCCTTCCCTGTAGCAGACACAGTTTCTGAAATGGGCCATTTGGATTTCCCATCACTTGGCCCTGTTAATCCTGTCTTTTCCCAGGAAACAGCAATGGCCTAAAGCTTGATTGTGCTTTAGCTGGCATGGATGCAGATCTGTGGATTACAAGGGTTCCCCACCTGTGGAACACCTGTGCAAACGAGATTAGCCAAGGCCCCAGGGACATGGGTCAAACTGGGACAGAGTAGTGGCTTCCCAGAGAGGGGCTGGGAGGGCTGTAACTTCCTCAGCAGCTGTGAGCCTGCAGATACTATGGGGAAGGCACTCAAGGGGTCTGGACTGGTGTTTAAGCAGCCTGGAGCRGAACCAGGCTGACTTTACAGTTTACAGCTGAGGTGTTTGCTGCAGGCAGCAGAAGGTATTTTCCCAGCCTTTCTGGCGGTCCCCACTCACAGCTGGAGAAATGTTCTGGAYATGAATCTCCCCATGAGGTGTCAAGCCCATGTGCTCTGTGGCAGACAGGGGCTTGGGCATGAGAAAAGTGAGGCCACAGCAAAGACCTCCTAGGTTTCCACTAAGGTGCCCAGGGCAGGGAGGAAAGGACCTCTTGTGCCCGGGTCCCCAGGCTAAGCCCCTGCCCTCAACTTGACCTTGCTCCTTGCTCATCTTGTACACCATGGACTTTCCCTGGCTTGCAAAGCCCATGTGTGATTGTGGCACACCTCTGATCAGGGACTTTGCCTCCTGATCCAAGTGCACGAGGTAATGCGGTGCCACCGCTCAGCCCAAGGCTCTTTCTGCCACAGAGAGGCTGGCACAAGGAGTGGCCCCCACCCTGGTGCTGGGGGCAGGCAAGAAGGGGTGGGCTTTGCAGCGTGTCTAGCTGTGCTGTGGGGCAGGGTGAGGAGCGTGGATCCTGTGGCACCAGCCCAGAAACAATTCTGTGGGTGAAGAAGGGGTAGGTGCTGTGTTGGTGGCGATGGTGGAAGTGAGGAAGGAGTGGTTGGAAAGAAGGGACCCCCATCTTCTGAGGTGCTCAGCATCTCACAGGATAAGCCGTCAAAATTCCAGCGGGACTTCAGTTCTCCTCAGGTGCTGCACCCTCTGTCATCATCCCAAAAGCAGCAAGCTGGGTATGCCTCAGATAGCGATCTTGGGCAGGAGCATCCTTCCCCGTCTGCTGCCCCAGCAGAAATGGCTGCCAGCTGGGACGAAGGATGGGGGCAGCAGCCCCCAGAGGCGTCTGGGCTGCGCAGGAGGCCCAGGGAGGGGACAGGGCAGTAGGCAGCTGCCCTGACAGGCTGTCAGCACTCTGGTGGGCGCAGAGGCCAGAGGGGCAGTCACGGGAAGGGAGGGGAACATTGTAGCCTTCGTCCCACCCACCACACCTTTCAGAGGGAGGCAGCGGGGTTAAGGAATTTGTCCTCACCTCCCCTGGCCCCTGTTCTGAGCGGTGGGAAAATGCACGGGGGCGGGGGGGTCACAGCTGGCACCCCAGCTCAAGCAGCAAGACTGGATGCTGGGTAAGGAGCCGGTCTCCCGCAGCCCCTGGCGCTGGGAGAGTGAGCGGGACTCCCGGGCTGCCTCCCCGAGCGGAGCGGGGCGGCCGCACCCCGCGCTGGGCAGCGGGGACCCCCGGAGGGGCACAGCCACCGCCGGCTCGGCCCCGCCACCTGCAGCTCGCCCCGCCGCCCCCGTCCCGCGTGGGTGTGGGAGGCACCCTCCTCCGGGCTGCAGCTCCTCCGGCAGCCCCTCCTCCCCACCTGGGAAACAGGCTCCCTTCTCTTCTCGGCCGCTGTGCCGACACCCGGCTCTGCACGTAGCAAATGGAGGCGATTTCCTCCTTAGCGGCACCACATGGAAAGTATTGAGCCGTCTGTGGTTGAGGTTTTTTTTTTTTTTCTCTTCTCTTCTCTTCTCTTCTCTTCTCTTCTCTTCTCTTCTCTTCTCTTCTCTTCTCTTTCTCTTCTCTTTCTCTTCTCTTTCTCTTCTCTTCTCTTTCCACCCCCCTTCCCTTGCCCGACACGCTCTCCTTGTGCTGTTGGATGCAGTATTAGATCTCCCACTCTTCTGTGATTGCTCATATACATCTGCTCCTGGTCACCCTGCACAGTGCTGAAGGACAGGAAATTACTGAATCCCACAGTGAGCACAGCTGGGTGGACCTGGCAGGGGTAAGGAGAAAGGGAGCTGGGGCAGTGGTAGGGATATTGGGAAGCAGGGGGGAAGCAGAAGGTTTTTGGGAGCCATGGCAGGTATCTCTTGTGTTGGTACTCTCCCAGTGGGAAGAGCTGTGGGGGTCCCTTGTGTCTCACCACTCCAGTCTGGTTGGTGTCTTCAGGATTGGTTTGCCCACAGAGGCACTTATCCTTCACTTTTCCAATRGATTATTAGTTTTCTGTGACCAAGGAGGGTGAAACCACCAGACAGATCCTGGAGAAGGGCCCTTTGCTCATCCTGCTCGGGACTTGGGGCTGGACACAAATACGCTTTTGATTGTGTGAGATGCCCATCAGCCAGTGGGACTGGGATGGCCAAGGAAACCTTGTACTGACTGGGAGGGAGTCACTTTAAATACCCAACGCTTGGCGTAGTCTGCCCTGATAAGGAAAACAAAATGCTGAGGTCCTAGAAAGGAGAGGTGTTATGGGCCACGAACTGAGGGTGGCAACCAGCATCAGTGCTTGTACGTACTGCATTATGAGGATTTCTGCTGTCATCGTTGTCTTGGGACAGAGTCTTTGTTCCCACAGACTATGATCCTGTGATTCTATGACTGGCTGCAGCACCAGGGAAGGGAGAACCGATGTACCCACAGCACCAACTATGCTGCCCATCAGCACAACTATGCTGCCTGTCAGTCCAGGCAACACAGGGCAGGACCTGCGCAGGACACCACTGGTGGCAGAGCCCAAGGGCTGTTTGTGTGTGGGATGACTTTTCTCTAGGAAAGGACGGCAGCTGGGTATATATAGAAGATATATAGACACCTCTGAGCTAGTGGTGCCAATAGTTAGTCACCACAAGGACATGGTCCAGGCTCCATGCTGGGGGTAAATGACTCGTATTGAAGTCTGTGGGACCAGAGCTTTGTTGCTCTTGGCACTCAAGACAGCTGGATTTAATGCTAGATTGGGTACATCCTTTGGGACTGATAGAGAGTCCTTTGCAGCATGCTATGCCGTTTGCAAGGACAGCACATATGCTCCCTGGGACAAACATCCTATGAGCCCAACAGCCCATCCTCCCCATCAGTACCCTGCTGTGTGTTTGGCGGAGATGCCGAAGGACAAGAAATTCGCAGTAAATTCTTACAGGGAATTTTTGCACTGGGCAGCTCACCAGCTTGCTGCAGTTCCTGTGCTTGTCTCCATGCCTCGTACTGCACACCRTCGGGGCTGCCTGCTGTGGCCATGCTCAGTACACAGACAGATGTCACTGGAGGGCAAGGGATGTGGGCAGGGTGTTTTAGAACATGTTCTCAAGTYGAGTAACTGGGCTGCTGCTATATTTTATTAGCCAGCGTGTCAAGGAGCTCCCCCATTTCTGTTCATTTGAGCTGGGCAGTTGGAGCGAATCCTTTCCTCTAGGAGATGCTGCTGGTTCCTCTTGCAGAAGCCCATGGTATATGAGGGCCAGAACAGTGATTCAGGAGAGGAGGTGGTGGCCCTTCTCTCCACTTGCCTGGCTGATGTTTGTCCTTCAGACCATTTCCTTCCTCTAAGTAAGCACGCACCTGACTCATGTTTTAATCCCTTTCCTGCTGCTGCTCCAAGAGCTCACTGCACGCAGGAATTGTGTCTGTGCAGACCTTGCACCGGGGCATCCTTTGGAGCACGCTCCCTGGCCTCCCACAAGCTCCCTTCCCTGAGCTGGTTACAAACTTTCTCTCTTCCTTGTATTATTTTACATCCAAGCCTGGTCCTTTGTCTCCCAAGATTTTAACACTGTCCAAGTTCTCCTTAAGATCCGAGCCATCTTCTGCAAGCTGCAGTCCCAGTGTGGCCAGTGCTTGCAGATTTTAGGGCATGCAGAGCATGAGGGCTTTCAGAAAGCTGTAGGGCTCTAGGCATTGGGGATGTATGACATTCTCATTGTTTTGGCACTGACCTAGCCCCTTGGTGGGCTGCTGGGAGGGTGAACACAGGGTGCTATCTGCTGGACAAGCTTACAAGCTTGTCTGCATCTTGCTTACAAACCAAAGGGATTTTGCTCTTGCAGCATATAGAGAATCTTTGGGCAGTGATACAGGGTTTTCTTTGTTGCCAGCTTCTCAGTAATGTCACTGGCCAGATCAGCCTGAGACGGGCTGATCCAAACAGCACCAGTAGACTCAGCTTTTGGTGGCCAATGATGGAGGAGGAGACTGTGGGGTGACAGGAGATGCAGCCCATCAGGAGCCAAGGGAGGGCCCAGGAGATGGGGCTGCCTGGGGGAGGTATCTGGCGGCGTGGGAGGACTGGGTTCTCCCACCCCTCACCACCTCCCTTTTCGCAGGAGCGTGGTCCTGTTAGTTCAGGCAGCCAGTTCTGCTGTAAGATCAGGGATGTACTGAAGTGGGACTAAAGGCTTTGGAAGGACGAACCTTCCCTCAGTGGCCCTGGCAGTCGGAGCAGAACAAATGCATCCCTGTTTCCACGCATCCCTGTGCCTCAGGATGCAACTGCAGGCCTTTCCCAACACCTGACATGTAATGCCACACCTCGGTCTTTGGGATCTCTGCTTCCTTTACTCTCCATCTGAGAAGGGCTGATCCGGGTCCTCTCTCCCCCACATCAGCTGCCAAGACCCCACCGTCGCCCAGTCCCTCCACAAATACCGTTCCTCTTCTGGAAGCTATGCAGCACTGCCCCAGCACCCCCCAGTTCTGCTCAGCCCCATTAGCCATTTGCATCCCCTCATGGCCACCTGCAAGGAGCTGGCACCAGTTAGGAGCAAGTCGCAMGGGAGCAGGTGAAAGGCACAAGTGGGCTGCTGCCAGCCTCCTGCCTGGCTTGCCCCAGAGCTCTGCCCTGCCTCCCAGGCTGGCGTGGGAGCAGCCAGAGTGTGGAGATGGGAGCATGCTGCCTGGGATGGCAAGCCTTAGCCAGAGCCCTGCTCCTGTATGTGCAGCCGGGAACTGAGACAGGAAGTGAGCCTCCCTGAGAGGCAGGCAGGGAGGGAGAGTGGTGATAAATGAGCCTGGGTACTTAATTCACACTCCTGATACATGTTTGCTCTCCCAAATGTGTGTGGTGGCATGATCTCAGGCAGGGCTTGGCCTGGCATCCAGCAGACATCCTCTTTTATCTCGGTTACTACATGAAACCTGTTAATTGTATCTATCTCAAGCCCTGATCTCAGGATGGAGATTTCACATCAAACAGCGATGCTCGTAAAGTGGATGCGCGCAGGGCACTGAGCTCGATTCTGAGGCTGTGAGGAGGAGTAAGAGACATCCCAGACTGTGATTTCATCCCAGGCTCTTTGCAAACATCCTCCTCACCCAGCTGGGACAGACTGGGTCTGCAGAAGGTTGTCAAACCCAGCCTTTAGCAAGCTAGGCAGGGAAGTTTCCCCTCTCTGATGATCTCTGCTAAAGGATGTCCCAGCCCTGCCTGCAGCAGTTGGGAAAAAGCGGCCACCTGAAGCTTGGAAACGTTACATCTGCAGTGGTTTGAAATTGGGAGCAAATAATCTCTGTAAAATCCTTATCTGGAAGTCAGGCAGTGAGGCTCATCCCAAAAGATGTGGGCTTGCTGCCGAAGCTCCGGGTTGTAGCACAGACACGAGGGTGTTACATATGATGTCTCTCTAGCAGGAGCTGGYTGCCCTGCCCCAGGAGTGTCCCAGGGCTTCCCGCCTGTCCTGCACATGCCCTGCAGACGGCTCATTAGTTTCCATTCCACAGCCCAATCTCTTCTTCCTCTGACACAATTACTTAAAAGTTTCTTTGCAGCCCTCCAGGCGTCCCACCCTCTTGCTGGCTTCCACTTCCATAGCTCTCTCCAGCCTGTCTCCACAGGACTTTACTGTGAGCCTCCCTTCAGAGGAGCTTCACAGCTGGGGCCCAGGATGGGGATATATGGAAAGACCATATGGGGTTTTCCTTGCCTTATAGACCAGACCTACACCTTCAGAGAAAGATGAGAGAAGCCCCTAAAAGGAGCATGTGAGAAAATTCGGGCAGTGCCTTGTTCCCAAGGGAAAACAGGTCTGTTCTTAGAAAGGGCAACATCCTAGAGACCTTCTTGGGACTGCTTTTGGTTGAGGGGCTTCAAACCAACAGGCCAGGTCAGCAAGCACAGCCTTGCTTCTCTTCTGGAGTGATCATCTCATGGTGACATAAGTAATAATAAAAGGCTTGTTTTTCCTTTGATATCCTGTACAACTGGGCCACACCTTGTGTCTGAGGTGCAGGAGCTGATTTTTGATGAAGCAGGAGAATCTTTGACCAAGTACTCCTTGTACAAGCAGAGTCCCTGGGGTGCTGCTGTGTCCTGCTGAGAAACAAAACTGTAACAGATGGCTCCTTGCAAGGATGTACATCTCCCAGAGCAGGCAGCCAAGCAGCAACCCTGGCACCAACCACCAGGGATGTGGGGAATACCAGGAAATTCAGTGAGGCCGGTGAACAGCTGGGATACAGCAAGTGGCCGATCTCTGTCTACACTCTCCAGCACCACAGTGGAGACAGAGGTTTGGAGAAGATATGTGGGAAGCCTCTCCCAGACACAAGCGGGTGAGAAGGGAAGGAGCATGCAGGTGTTTGTTGGGAAAGCAGGCCAGCAGGCAGAATTGATTGCCTGGTAGAGCTGGCAGAGTGGAGGCAGGACCTGCTCCCTCCCAAGACCTTAACAAGGTGGGCAGGGACCATGCAGATGTTGGAAGTGGAGGTGCTGTGTATGATGGGTGCAAAGAAAGACTGGTGTCCAGCAAAGCTATAACCGCTCGCTGTCATGAGATGTCCCACAGGACATCTATCGCTGTCCTATAAACTCATAAATCACCTCTCAGCTT
Organism: Amblyornis subalaris; assembly: GCA_018881555.1. Classification (NCBI taxonomy): domain Eukaryota; kingdom Metazoa; phylum Chordata; class Aves; order Passeriformes; family Ptilonorhynchidae; genus Amblyornis; species Amblyornis subalaris. The sequence continues at coordinate 1,067,503 of JACAXG010000070.1, forward strand.
GAATCRCTGCAGCAGCACAGCAATATTCTGCACAGCTTTGTCTCTTCCCTACCTAAACATGGGCCGCTGCCTTCCCCCCAGCTGCCCTTCCCACACTCACTGAAGGCAAAACCAGCCCTTTAATTCCAGTCACAAATTCTGGAAATGATTAGTGGGCTGTCATCACTCAGGCCCACCGGATATCGGGCGCGGGGCATTTCCGTCCCCTGTAATTGATCGTGTGCAGGGCTGCCTGGCTCTGCAGCGGGCAGGGGAGAAGTGAGGGAGAGTTGGGTGTAGTGTTTCCCTCCGCCTACCTCACTCGCTGCTCGGCTGGGAAAACTGCTAGACCAAAAACAGGGCAAAGAATAAATTCATTCATGGCCAAAGGTAAGGGGACAAGGCAAAAAGGTTCCCCAAAGAGTTGGGCCTATCCTGTCTAGGAAAAGAAATGAAAAACAGTGTGGTTGGAGCAGGGGGGCAATGCTGGGGCAGCCCCTTCACTGATGCGCAGAACTGCACTTTGTGAAACTGCTGTTGCATCCCTCAAGGGGCCTGGGAACCCAGTGGCCTGTTCGCCCAGGGTACCCAGTGGCAGCTGCCAGCTCCAGCCTGATGGAGAGGATGCTGATCAGCATCGCACCCGCAGCCACTCGGCAGCCTTTGTTCCCTGCTCTGCCTGCCCCTTTCCCAGGGCGCTCTCTGGCTCCTGGGAGCTGCCCGTTTGCCAGCTGCCTAGCGAGAGCTGCTATCTGCCCCGTGTGAATGTCTCGCATCCATCCAGCAGACTCCCAGCCTTCCRCTGAAACGTCTCATTGTGCAGCTGGCTGGACTACGTGAGCCTGGCTACGTGGAGCTTTGAAGTTAACTCTTCCTTTTGAGTCAACAGAGCTGTGTGGTGTAATTGTAAAATTTTCCTTCATTGGCTAACCTCCTGATGTTAACAAAAGCTCCCTGCTATGTAAACAGGCCAGATGCTGCAGGATGCTGTCTGCAGGCTCACGTACACTCCTTGTGCCACAGGAGGTGCTGGACTTGCACCTGCAGGCTCCCTGAGCTGGGCAGAGAGGTTGGAGCCACGTGCCCTGCAGATGGGGCAGAGTCACTGGTTCCCTTATCCTTTTGCCAGTGACCTCAGATGTGTCTCCTTTCCTTTCAGATTACTTGGCCCTGCAGAAATCCTGGCTGAAATGGTCTTAAATGTGGTAATAATTATCTTAAGAAAAAGGGGTGAGGTTCCAGATGACTAGGGAATAAAGGCAGAAGGGTAGTACCTGTTTTTAAAGGAGTAGAGGAAACGGAGTCACAGGATATCAGAACTTTCAGGCTGCCTGCAGCACCAGCAAGGGCCCTGGAGCAGACACCCTATTTGTAAGGCTGACCAAGATAGCAAGGTAAGAAGTAAGAGCCAACATGATTTTGGCAACAGCCTGATTTCCTTCTATAACAGGGTTAGAGGAGATGAGCAAGATGTGTCCTGGCTCTAATGGTGAGAGCTACGTGCATAGTCAACCTGGGTGTTGGTTTCAAAAATGCGTATTAGTTTCCATAGAATCATAGAATCATGGATTCCATTGGCTTTCTGGGCTGTGARTGCACAGTGCCGGCTCCTGTTGAGATTTTTGCTGACACGGATTGGCCATGTGGTGGCTGCAGGCACTTTGGAGCTCAGGGTGGGAGTTCAGGCAGAGTGTGACACTGGTGAAATGGATATAAACAGGATGCAATTCATAAGGGCAAATGCAAGTCACACACAGCAAGATAATTTGCTGTATGCATATATAAGGGGGCAACAAGGCCTCCAGAAAAGGACATAGATATCATTGAGGTGGTGGGTGTCATTACTGAGTGACTTGATGACACACAGATGTGAAGAAAAAGGTTTCTGCTAGGCTATATACACAAAACTGCCACAAGCATCATGCGTGCTGCAATCATTCCGCTTTATGAAGTATTAGGAAAGCCTCATACTTTCTGGATATATTCATTTTAGGCAATACAGTTCAAGAAAAGCTTACACCTCTTAGAGTCCATGAAAGATGATCAGCAGCCTAGTAACCATGACCTATGAGTAAAGTTTGAAAGAACTTAATTTGTTTAGTCTGCTTATGAGAGGAGGAAAGGGAAAACGTGACAACCTTCAGATTTGTAAAAACTGTCTGAAAAACCAAACGAGTTGTTCTCCGTCTCCAGGAGATATAAGGTTAGACATCCGGAAAAACTTTTCAGCCCTTTAAGGGCTCCTCTTCTCTTAAGACAGAGTGCCTTGCAGAGACCACACAATCACAGAATGGGTGAGGTTGGAAGGGACCACAGTGGGTCACCTGGTCCAAGGTCCCTGCTTAAGCAGGGTCATCCTAGAGTACATGGCACAGGATTGTGTCCAGACAGTTCTTGAGTATCTGCTGTGAGGGAGACTCCAAAACCTCTCTGGGCAATCTGTTCCAGTGCTCAGTCACTCACACAGTAAAGAAGCTCTTCCTCATATTCAGRTGGAACTTCCTGTGCATCAGTTTCTGCCCATTGCTTCTTGTCCTATTGCTTGGCACCACTGAGTACAGCTTGGCTCCAGCCTCCCTTCAGATACTCGTAGACATTGATGAGGTCCCCTCTCAGTTGTCTTTTCTTGAGACTTAACAAGCCCAGCTCCCTCAGCCTTTCCTCATGAGAGAGRTGCTCCAGTCCTTTATCATCTTTGTTACCCTCCACTGGACCCACTCCATGAGCTCCATGTCTCTCGTCCTGAGGAGCCCAGAAYTGGACACAGCACTCCAGGTGCACCTCACCAGGGCTGAGTAGAGGGGCAGAATCATCTCCCTGGACCTGCTGGCAGTGCTCTTCCTAATGCACCCCAGGATACCGTTGGCCTTCTTGGCTACAAGGACACACTGCTGGCCCATGGACAGCTTGTTGTCCACCAAGACCCCCAGGTCCTTCTTCAAAGAGCTGCTTTCCAGCAGGTTGGCCCCCAGCCTGTCCTGGTGCCTGGGGTTATTCTTCCCCAGGTGCAGCACCCTGCACCTGCCTTTGTTGAATTTCAGACAGTTCCTCTCTGCCCATCTCTCCAGCCTGTTGAGGTTCCCCTGAAGGGCTGCACAGCTCTCTGGTATTGGCCACTCCTCCCAGCTTTGTGTTGTCAGTGAACTTGCTGAGGAGGCCTCTGCCCCTTCGTCCAGGTCATTGGTGAACAAGTTAAACAACACTGGGCCCAGAATTGAACCTTGGGGGACACCACCAGTGATGGGCCTCCAACTAGACGCTCCAACTCCAACGACACAATCTCCTTCCCTAGAAATTTCCAAACCCAAGATGCTACAAGTGCTTGTCAGGCCTGGTTGGATAGCGGTATCCGTCCTTGGCACGGATACATCTAGATGATGTCTCAGGTGCCCTGTTCTAGATCATGCACCATTACATGGTTAAGCGCAGCTGGTCTTTGCGGCCTGACAAGGGCACGGCTGAAAGTTGATGAACAGTGATTCTCCTCACATTGACATGTTTTCTAGACACCACACCATACTGTCTGTTTTGAAAAGCGGACAGCCTTGAGGGATGCATGTAACAACACCAGCAAGCTGTCAGTTGCCCAAATGAGGCTTAACCTGCTCTTCAGGCAGACCTCCCCTTCAGCTGACAGAGGACAGCAGGCTGCTATCGCTTCATGAGAAATGCAGTGGTTTAGTTGCACTGTGGAGCCTCCTAACTTTGCAGTCAACCAGAAAGGCTCGTTACATCACTCCTGTCTATGAGAATCAGATAGGTCCCTCATTTTGGTGCTGGCTAGATAACACATAAAGATTTACAGAGGTGGAGGAAACCTACCCTGTGTTGTGGCTGAAGTTAAACCACTAATCGAAGGTAGGCTGCAAGTGTGGAGTAAACAAGTCTGAATGAGGTTTCATGACAGCAGAAGAAGGAAGGCCCAGTCTCCACTAGACCTCTCAGCAGCCCTTCACAAAGAGAGCACAGTGAAGCTGGTGAGCCCTCCAGGGGTTCAGTCTGAAAGTGAACCCACAGGAGTCCTTCAGAGCAGTGCCAGACTTCTGCAGAAGGCTGTCCAGAGCAGATCTGAGCTACCTTCCTTTTCACACAGACTTGTTGCCATTGTCTGCATGGGGAATCCTCTTACGGCTGTGCTGGTTCAGCCTGGCGTTGAAGCGTGCAAACCGCTCCTTTGAACTCAAATGCTCTGGGAAGGCTGGCTGGAGCGCTGGGTACCTCTGCCAGAGGGTAAGCATGTTCATGGAGGCTGGGTGGAGTTTGCGTGGAAAAACTAGACCCTAAGCTTCATTGACACAGAAAAGCCAACCCACCACACACACTAATGGAGGCATTTGCAATGAACAAGCTGACCGTTGTCAGGATTACAGAGGTGAGAAAGGCCACTGTGCTATAAACATCTGTCAAGAGCAGATGAGGTCTGCAGCAGAGACATTCCCCACGGGTTTATATGATTTTCAAGGACCTGAGKCCAATGATCTGTTTTCTGCTTGTCGGTGATTTCACAGAAAAGTGACGTYAGTGACCTCATGACCCTTTAATGAATAATTCTTCCAAACTCCTTGGCTGAATCGACCTTGTGTAACATGCTGGATGAAACCAAGGGGAATAGCTTCCTCCAAGATTTCATATTGCAGCTCAAGAGTGTTTGATAAGGCCATCCTGCAGAGATTACAAAATCCCCTGTGCTTGGAAGGGAGGAGAAGGGGGTCACAGTGGATAATACAACTTAGATCTTGGAAAGTACCTTCTCTGGATTTCCTGCTCAGCCAAGATGAAACTCCCCCAGCAACTGGTTCAGTTCTGCTGGATAAAGAGATACACATCCAGTCAACCCTCAGAAGCTAAAAMTGGCCCTCCAGACGTTCCTAGCTTTTATTGGAAAGCAAGTAGATTGTGTCTATCCTATTGATTTCTACCAGCCAGCACAGCTTTGCTGCTTGAGGGCATGAAGCAGGGAAATGGCCACACCAGCCAAACATCTCATAACATCTCATTTTTGCATCTGGCAAATTTGTTCCAGGGGCTGAGCTTGGAGRAGTACCACAACTTCCTCCCCTCCCTGTCTGACTGTGGTGCTCAGGAGTGTGAGTCATCCATTTTTCATGTGGAGCTCCCTGTTGTTCCAAGGGAAAAGGCCGTGCTTCCGGCATCCCTTGGCGTRTGGGTTTCCATTCATTTGTGGATGTCCAGGCAACATGCCATACCCAGGACAAAATGGCTGCTGCTTAATTTCTCTACTATTAGTTCATCCCTTAGGATTTTGCTACATTTCTYCAAGACTTTTGGACAGTATGAGTAGAGAGCGCTCAGCGTCTGGAGGTTTTGCACTGTGTTCAAATCAGAAAGGCTGCCGGTCCTTTCCCCTTGGTTCCTGCAAGTCCTGCACAAGGCAGGAGTGAATCAGACCTTTTGCTGCTCCATGTTTTCAGGCAGCAGAAGTGTATCTGTTCCCATGACTTGTCAATGGGCTCTCTTAGCAGGATTAAAAAGTTGGGAAACACAATATCCCCTCTTGCCTCCTGATTGGGAGAATACTGGATGAATAAATATCCCGAGGCAGGCCAGCCAAATCGGGGCCTTCTGATTTGGGCAAGTCAACCAAAGCAGACTGGGTGGTCATCAGGTGGTCCCCTTGCTCTGGGGAGCACGTAACACATCACTTTGTGGTGGGATTTGCTGGTGTTCTCCTTGGTGTGGACAAAACTCCCCTGTTTTGCAGAAGGTGGTAAACARGCCCTGGAACCTCATCCCTTGGCTCCAGGGCATACAGTTGCAAAGCTCCTCTGATCTGTGTAGGAGGAAGGCCTCCACCCTCCTTATGGCTGCCCAGTAATGATCCCCAGCTGTAAGCCTCTCCCCTCCATGCCTGTAAACCCAGGCTGGCCTCAAGGGTGGGGCACGGGCTGTTTAACCCATTCCCYGGACAAACAGACAGATGGATGGACAGRCGGGTGGATGGACAGATGGATGGATGGACATATGCTCCCCAGCTGCTGCTGATGTACTGGGAACCTCTCTCTGCTGGACTGGCTGCTTAGGTTGCCAGAAAGGTGCTGAAAGGCTGCAGGTGCAGAGGTGTATGGGTTCATGTGCCACGGGGAATAATGATGGTTTTGCTTGCTCCCCGTTTGAATAAGCACCAGGGAGCAACATCTTCCCTGGGCTGACGGCTCTGCAGGCACTGGAACAYGACTAGATGGGTTCTCCCCAACACCTTCTTCATAGGGCAGTTCCCAGTGGCTCCTGCCAGCACTGTGGGGCKGGGGGTGTCCATATGGCCGATGTGCAGGTCTGTGGGTTACTGCAGGGTGCCCTYGCCTTCCACAGCCTGGTATCCTGGCAGCACCTGGGGCTTTGGCTCTGTTTTTCAAGCAGCTTTTGTGCCTTAGAGAAGGTCAGCAGCAAGGAACCATCTCCGGCTGGCTCTTCCGTGCCGGCGCAGGCGAGTGGCCAGGCCGCCGCTGGTGTGATTCCTACGTAGCACCAGACCACGGAGATGGGGCAGGGGATTCCTGAGGTGACACGGCTGAAGCGCGAGAGTGGAGCGGCGCTGGATGGTGAGAGGCTTTCTCTGCTCATACAGCTAATAGACTAATTAGCAAGGAGCTCGAAACTTGGCTGTGTTTGTTGTCAAATGCAGGCCCCTTTCCAAGTGGTGTTAACAGCCTTCCCTTTTCACTCTGGGCACATTGTACAGCCAGGGCTTTTCTGCTGCTTTACAGAGGATTCTTCGTTTAGTAATGGATATAGGCTGAATAGCTGTTGCAGCTATAGGTGACACCAGGGTCARGAGCGAGGGGTGGCAGGGAGAGGGCAGGAAGGGGGAAGGGTCCTGGGGCTGGGAGAGCAGTGGGAGGCTGGGAGAGGGGATGGAAGGGGCACTGACCCAGCCGTGCATAACATGCAGCTGGGCTGGGGGCAGCGTGGGGCTGTGGGGACACTGCAGGCTGCCAGGGTGGATSAAGGTACATAGCCAGCTGAGCTTCCCAGAGACCTGATGGAAGGGAGGGGTGTCTATAGGTGAGAGAGGAGTGCATGGGCAAAGGTGTGCTTCTGAGTCAAAGGTATTGCTTCTTGTATGGCTCCTTGTGCCATTTGCTCACTTCTATTCACGATACATTTAAATTGTTTAAAGGATTCCTTTGATAAACACTCCCCTTTCACACAAGAGACAAAAAGTTCATGGAGGCGAAAGGCTGCCRGCACTGGCAGGACGCTGGCAGCATGCGGGCGAGGGGCGGGCGAGCTTCCCCGCCACCCTGCTGCCAATGCAAATCTCCCAGCGCAGCTGAGCTGAGACCAGGGGAAACCGGGAGGGTTTCCGCCAGGTTCCCACAAGCACGGGAGCCGAGGCTGTGCTTGCAATCACGTCTGCCCACAGGCAGCGGCCTTTGTAGGCGCCCTGGCTAATGGTTATTCACTGCCGGTGGGAGCAGGGACTCTCACCACCCTTCCATCCGGACACCTGGCATTTCAGTTCACTCCAGCATCCCAAATGATGCGCTCCTGACCCTCCAAATTCAGCTGCTTCTCCAGAGCATTGTCCCTTGGTTCTCCCTGGGAAGCCTGAGACCGATGGGGCTGGGGGCTCCTGCGGCTGTCCTGTCCCCCACCAGGCCAGTGCTTTTTTCAGGGAAGGCAAGGGAGGGAGATGAGGGCTTTACAGGAGCTTGCCTGTAACCTCAGCTGGAGGCAAGATAGATGCCTGCATCCGTGGCTATCCCTCAATGCTCCGCAGTGCCTGAAACAGGGTATAATTCACACCTTCACCACACACTCAAATACTGCTCTAGCCAAAGCSAGGTGAGCACCTGCCAGCCGCACACAAATATTGTCTGGCTGTCATGGCAAATATTAGGCACGGGGCCTGGAGTGTGCCCAGTCTCCCCCCAAGCTCCATGAAGACTGCTCGCCTGTGGCAGGCCTGGCTTTCCCACAGACACTTGCAATGACATGGCACCGCTGCTGCTGTTTTCTTTGGATTGGGGCCAGCTGCTTATGGAAAAGCAGCTGAAGCAGCACGGACAGCAGGTAGCGTAGAGCGGGGCTGGGGGGAGTGCCCTCCCAATGCAATGGCTCACATCCCCAGCATGGCACGGTGTAAGTTTTCCAAAACCTCAGATGTAGGATGGCGGTTTGGCAGAGTCATGACTCCGTGACAAGGGCCATGACTGAAAGTGTTTGACGTATCCACACTCATTCATGTGACGCTTGGAGCCAGAAAAGGCTTCTAAAAACATGTTTCCTCCTGCTGTCAGAGATCCAGGAGAAATTAACTCCCTTCAATAGCAGCTAGGGGACCTAATATCAAACCAGGTGTTTGAGCCCTCTTACACCCTTGCCACTTACTGCCAGGCTTTTGCCCCAGAAAATCTCTTTGAACATCATCCGATGAGCACTCCATGCCAACCCAAAGTTAGCCAGCCCATGTCTGCCTGGAAGCTGGTGMCAGTGTGTGGAATGTGACTCGCCACCACACCATGCTGTCTGTGCTTGTCTTGCCCAGCTGAGCCACTGACCCAGCTGCAACGTGGCCAGAGACACTTCTGAGATGGCTGTGCAGACTGCCGGGGTGCTGAGCACTGGCACTGACAAGCCAGTGGATCTCTGTTTGGGCCTCAGGGCCAAAGTTTTCCATGCGCATCAGCTTCTAGCCTGGAAAAGAAGTTTGGCAACAGGATCAGGTTTCCAGCTGAGAAGAATGAATGATCTCACCACCAACTAGACTTTCCAGAGCGATATTTCCCGAATGRAGTGCTCTAGTGCTAAGCTCCTCTGAAGCAGTGCTGATGGCACATGGTGGGGTCAGGCTGTTTCCCCATGTGCCAGCTCAGCTTCATCATTTCCTTTGCTTATCCCCCGTGTGTTAGGGATTTCAGTGCAGAGACCTGGCTGTTTTTGCATTTCCAGCTTCATTCTATGTTTGCCTCTCTGGGTCTGGATGTCTCCTCCAGTTTTCTGAATGCTGGTAATTCCCACCCTTTCATCTCCCTTCGAAGATCTGTTTTGAATTCACACATCTGTTAATTTGTTGCTCATTTGGGATCCAGGCCTAGAGGTTGGGCAACCATGGAGGAAGTCTCTATTCCAGATAGTTCTCAGTTTAAAAAACCCCTGTAATTCCCTTTGAACGAGCTCTTCCATTCTAGTCCTTTCAGTTTATCTCTTAACTTGGCTTCTCTTTTTGCCTTTTCCCTTATCTGACCACACCATTTCTGACACTTTTCATTCTTGCTTTCTACTCATCCCAGCTTCCCACCTGCTACTTTGTGGGCCCTCTTCTTCCTCTCCCCCAGTGACCTGCTTGCTTCCCTGGTGGCAGAGAGGTTGTCATGTCATCCCAGCACTGTGTCYGGCGGTCTGAAATGAAGTCCAACATGCTTTTGGTGGACCTTTCCATGCCTTGGCCAACAAGCAAAGATGCCTTTCCACTAGAAGTATAGAACTGAACAGCCCACAGATTTGGAGAGCTCTCCAGAGTTGGTTTGGACCCAGGACTTTGTGTGTCTAGCCATCTTAGCTGCTCCGCTCAGGCTACCTGGATCAAAGGCTCACTCTTCCTCATYGAGCACTGCAGTGTCAGTTTGCAGGATGCAGTGAATGAAGGATGTGATTWGATCTGCCTCATTTCCTTCCTTTGAAGGGAATGTGATGGCAGCCCATCACGGATCTAGCTTTTCCCACTTTTATAAACACATAATTACTCATCTGCTTCAGGAAACCTGGATTATTATTTGGCACACCCTACTTTGCTGGGACTAGTGCTGTATACATGACATGTTAGGTGGCAGTCAGGCATGCTTCGGGGCAGGGGTGAGGGGCAGGGGTGGAGTCAGGACCTCAGGCTGGGCTAGCAAGCCTCAGTRAGGACACGAAGATGAAAAGTGCAGCCTTCACACAGCAGTTGTTATGTCTCAGGCCTGCTTATACACTTAATGCTCTTAAATCCTTTTGCTCTCTGATAGCCAGAGGCTGGATAGAGGCTTTCTATAGGGAGTAACTGAGAAATGAATAAAATATTTACAAGCACAATTGATGTGAGCTCAGAAGCTGGTATTCCTGCCTCCCCATGACATTTGCCTCTCCCTGTCCACAGTCTTTTTTGTGTTTCCCTGGTAAAGAGCCAGGGCAATAGCCCACTGGGCTGGTCTGCAAGTGACACCCAGAAAGGGATGTAACCTGCTGCCCAGGAGCATCTCAGCACCCTGAAGAGGCACCAGCCACCCCAAACCCACGTGCTACCACTTCCGATTGGGTTTGTCCGCTGCAGAATGAATATTTTTCTCGGAGGATCTCAGCTGCTGAAATCCCTCCCCTCTGAGAAGTGGTTGTTTGGGTTGGATATCCCAAAAGTGTGCAAATGCAGGTGCGAATGGCAGAGAAACACAGCTGACAGGCACTGGCAGCAGAGCCGTGACCCACAGGAGCTGCCGTGGGCTCTCTCCCTGCATAGCTACACTGTTCCTACCTCCCCAGAGAGCAGGAGTACTACGTACTCTGGGGGATGAAGGGATACCTTGGTTTTGGTGTTGGCATATTCTTAGTGGTCCCAAGGATGGGTTTGAGTAATCAAGTCACTACGTGCCTTTTGTCCTGTGTGTGACATTACAGGGACTTTCCTACCCCAGCGGTGTCACCCACGAGTGTGTAACTGTTCCTGGCAGCTGCTGACTCATGGGTTCAGCACATCAACACTCTCCAAAATATCTGGAAACCTCATTCATTTTCAGGAGATGAGGAGAAGAAGGAGACTAAGAGTAAGACTTAGTTAACTCCCAGTTGGCCCGTGACATAATGCACAGAGATGTACACGAAAAAAACATGTCTTACGAAATGCTCCGCTGTGTCAGTCCCTTCCCTTCCCTTCCCTTCCCTTCCCTTCCCTTCCCTTCCCTTCCCTTCCCTTCCCTTCCCTTCCCTTCCCTTCCCTTCCCTTCCCTTC